>JARKHS020009614.1:0-35205 GCA_030143305.2 Amblyomma americanum
AAAAAACAATAAACCTCAACATGATCAATACTGAAGCGAACGTCGCGCACGATCCGGCGAAGTCTGCCTCTGCTCGGCGAATCAAGAGAGAGCGCTCCAGCACGGAGCAAGCTGCTCCGAAGCGACCAGTGAAACTCGCGAACCCGATCCAGATCAACCAGCGGAATGCGCATTCTCCACCGCGGTGCATGGAAACCTCCTTCGGATCGACCAGTGGAATTAACAGTTAGCAAACGGCCATAGTTAGAGCGCCGGGAGTGATAAAACTCTACGAAAGATATTTCCCGCTGAAACTACGGATTGCGAAGCAGTTTGCTTACGTTGGCCGGACGCAACGGATCGCTCTGTTTTCAAGCATAAAAAGAAGCATACAGGGCCTCGCTTCCTTTTACGTGTCACCCGTTGAACTTCATCTGCCACCGGGCGTCCGTTTCGCTTTTTGCCAGCGATGTTTGGTCTGTGCCACCACAGTATCAGGACGCGAACTTAGGCCAGAACAGCAGCTTGGGCTTGGTGGTGATCCACCTCGAAGTAGAAGGTTGAAAGAAGGTTGAAAGACAGCGTTTGTTGTGCGTTCTTGTTCTATGTGTCCCGTCTGTGTTTTTTGCGCTATTACTTAAAGCGAATTTAGGGACACCCGTCCCCATCGGCTCGTTGTTCTCCACTGCTTCCTTTACCTCTCCAGGTTCTTCTTTCCTCTGGGCTGACTAACGTTCTCTTTCCATCCATGATTCATTTCTCCCGCTGCAGCGGCCGATTCCGTTTATGTCGGTGGTGGGCTCTGCTCTTGCTTCTTCCTCCCGTGACGCATGCGCTGTAGCGCGTCAAATGTTGTGGGCTCCTACCTTGTGCGCACCCCTCCGTGAGCTTGTTTTAACTTTTTATGCTCTGCCTCTGTCTCTCTCTCCTTGCTACATTTACGTCCTTTGTTTCCTTTTCTCAACGGGAGAAAATTAACGCAAACTTTTTCTTTCTCGCTCACTCCCTATCATAAATTAGGGCGAGAGCATCGCTGCTCCAGTCTGTCTGTTTCTAACCCGAAGCTCTTATGTTGCTACGGTCAACCGTACGCAAAAGCATCCGGGACAATGAAACTCAGTTTTTTTCATACGTTGATGGCTTCCCTCATTGTTTAAGCTCATTTTTGTCAATTAAGTAACGCATTTTCATGGTTGCAAGAATATGCAGGATGTGGCACCCATTACAAAGGGGTCAATTGCCGTTTCGCAGTGATAGCGGTAACAGTTGGGACTTGGAGAAAATGCCGGCGTTATTTGTGTGAAGCGTCAGTGAGCGAAGCCTCCAACGTCCATAAGTACCGCCCATCCCACCGCACTACATTAACTAAGAGGGTGCTCACCCACCCATCGGAAGTCTTCGTAACTCTTTTTCCGCTAGTGGCAATAGGGGCCTAGTTGGTTGTGCATGGCGTTCGATTAGCGCGCTCCCGCTAACAGTGCACAGTGGTTAAGGGAATGAAAAACCAAGAGCAAAGGAACAGAGCCCACCCCGATACCTGCTGTTTCCTCAGACATCAAGCTGATTATGCAGCTTATGCGCATGGCCAGGCCAGTGCATGCGAAAACAAATCGGCGATAACGCCCAAATAGATTTTCCCTGGCATTGGACTGCGCATGCGCATCAACTGTACAAAACTTCTTGATGTCTGAAGAAACAGCAGATGGGGTACTGTGTGCTGCCTTTTTATTGTCTTCTTTTTTTGTCCCCTGTACTTCAGTATTGTTTCTCAGCGATAACTAGCTAATAGATTACCTTTTATGCTGCTCCTTGTTCTAACGTTGACTTGAAGACGCGTGTTTCCGCTGACAGAAATATGATGCTTTCTCACTGTTAGCTAGTGATATTTTGTGGTTTCGGCAAGCGAAGTGACTACTCCGCTTCTGTCTGCGAGGCGGACACTAGACACTCGCTTCGAACCGTGCTCTGGACCTGCCCCTCTTCGCGCGCAGACTAACGAAAACACCTGCACCAGCCCGGACCGCCCCCCCCCCCCCCCGGTCGACCGCCGGATGTAGAACAGTGGATCTCTGGGCCGCATTACTGGACGTTACTGGACTTGCTTCGAGAGTCCGGCCTGTATCTCTATGTGTAAATAACACCTTATGCCAGCAGGCACGCTGCCGGGCCGGAATAAAAAAAAAACGAACAGAACTGACTGGATCGGGATGCAGGTCAACTGAGCTCGTTGAAACAGCCGACTGAGGAAAGCTTAACGTTAAATATGCCCTCTCCACGTTTATCGCTGAGCCGTGCGATTAAGTAAAATTCGAATCCAACTGTTTATCAGAAGACTGACTGCGGCCTTTTTATTATCTACACACCCTGAGCAGGCGTACTCAACCTCTTTCTGCTCTAAGACAAGATGCATAGAAGCCAGGCTGATGCGCTTAACGCTAAACAAGACCGTTAAGACATTCGACTTAATGAACGTCATCCGTTTTGCGGCTGTTCAATATTCCGTAAAGGATCTAGCCCAAGCTAGCGTGCTATGGCGCGCCTGTCTAATTCTGTGCAGCGTGCTTCACCGAAGAGCGTGAAACAGGCGCAAGGGATCTCTGCTAAGGTAGCGCTATTCAAACAACCCTGAAACCATGCCCCTTTTTTCTTAACCAGCCAAGGAACACTCACATCCTTGAAGGTAAAGGGCTGTACAACTACTCGTAAAGGAGACGGAAATAACGTGGTGAGCGACGCGTGTGTGTGTCATTGCTTTCCTTACAGAACTGAGCTGCACGAAAACTCTCAGAGACAGGGTATACAGCTGGGCGTGTCACCCTTTATGCGACAGCCGAAAGTCATTAGAGGCGATGACCCGGGATGCTGCATTACGGCGCGCTCGTTGTCTCTCATCATTCGCAAGCTTGCCCGGCGCCTTCCTATTATTTCTTCCAGCAGAAGGCTCTTAAAAGATGGCATTAGGGTCGAAAAATAAAGCGAAACAAACTAAAAAATAACGACGGCGATCGATCAGTCAATCAGACGGTAATGCGTGAGCATGGCTGGATTGCATGACTCCCGTTGGCGCGTTTTGGATGCAGCTTAGTAAGATCCTAGGGTCGTTTAACCCAGCCTGGCTCTTTGCCGCTTTCTGCTGGCTTTGTTGTTCAGCACCCCGAACACAACGAAGGTCTACCGCACTTGGGTCGGCACTCGTCGAACGAAGGAACTGCTTCCATCACGCCGACAAAACAGCGAAACGTGCCGTTGTAGTGTTTCATCTGGCTGTGAATGGTTTGGTTTGTAGGGGTTTAACGTCCCAAAGCAACTCAGGCTATGAGAGACGCTGTAGTGAAGGGCTCCGGAAATTTCGACCACCTGGGGTTCTTTAACGTGCACTGACATCGCACAGTACACGAGCCTGTAGAATTTCGCCTCCATCGAAATTCGACCGCCGCGGCCGGGATCGAACCCGCGTCTTTCGGGCCGGCAGCCGAGCGCCATAACCACACAGCCACCGCGGCGGCTAAACTGTGAATGAACACGGAAGAAGCACCACCACACGCAATACGTTTTCCTCCTCACCTGCGACATAAGCGCGCTCAAAGTGGCATCCTTCTCCCCCGCACGTCCGGCTTTCCTTCTCACCACTTCGTCTCACCCTACCCTTTCCTCTCTTTTCTCCACACTCCATATTCTTCTTTCCTCTGGGTGTCCTCAGTCGAGGTGCCCTTTTCGTGGCATTGCCAACAAGTAATTACATCGCATTAACATAGAAGAAAGATGGAAAAAGTTGTGCTCTACACAACGCGTCTCGCAAAACAGCTGAGTTGTTTTCTTGTTATCGGCTATTAAAAAGATTAGCACCTCTGTTGCGTGATGTCGCATATTTGCTAACGATGGAAGAACCGACAGGCGCTTCCTTGGCTGTTTCCTGTTTCTGCTTTTTTTTTATGCCTCTCGTTTAGTTTGTTTAATTCAAAGCAGAGCTGCCCTGTACATTTTTAGCAATTATAGTCCCCTCGCAAGTGTATCCCAGCTTAAATACCTTAATGACATACAGATACTTGAAATTCGTCGCTCCATTTCACTTCTGTGTTTATACCATAAATATGTTCACACCCGTCCTTCGTTGTTACCTCTGGCATCACCTTTCCGCTCTTCACAACGCTTACACAATCAACTCAGCTTCAACCGGATATATGGGAAGACCCTGTCGTTTAATTCCTCTGCATTACCTAGAGCAATAAAACTCTGGAATGATCTTCCTGACAACATAATCTCTTTCATTGATCCTGGTGAGTTTAAAAAACATCTATGTATACATTTATTGCCATAGTGATGTTCGAAATGTACAACAGTTTCATTTGTTCTTAACGTTGTTTCGTGTCTGATGTTATTTTAACTCGGTTTTGTATAAATTTCGTGTTCCTTTCTTGTATTTGACTTGTACCGCGTTCTTGCACCGATATTATGGTTTTTTTTCCCATCTGTATGTACATCTGTATTTGCCCCCCCTCACCCAATGCTCTTCGGGGCCTGTGAGGTACTAATAAATAAATAAATAAATAAATAAATAAATAAATAAATAAATAAATAAATAAATTATCAAATAACTCCTCCGAGTAGTGATTTTTTCTTCACGCTGCTCGCGCTGTTTCCTCGTTTTTAAGCCCTCCCCGCCCACACACCTTTTCTTAATGTTGAATGGTGTACGTGCGGAGTAATCGTCTACCTGGAATGCATGATGATGTTTGTATTAAGGCAGCTAAGGGCCGAGTCTACATCACGATGCCTAGCAACAAGGTTCTGACATACTAGGCCTCTCTGCTATAAAAAATGAGGATGACTCTCGACCATACAAAAAACTGCGATGCTTCCATTCACCCCCAAGAAAGCAGTGGATTGCCGCCTTTGTGTCGTTGGATAACATATGACGAGCATTAACCAGCACTACCTTTCAAGCATTACCATAGGTGGACAACAATTCTGGGCCCCGGACGACTGATCCATTTAGTAGCACGTGAATAAGGTGCTGCATATACTTCGCCGCCTTGCCGAGGCATCGTGAGTCGGTTCGGCACAGCCAATATATCAAATCCACAATGCAGTAATGAACCAAATGTTTCAGACTTAACGATGATTTCGCATTAATTCTGGAATGTACCATCGAAAAGCGGCAGCTGCTACTACAGGCTTTTTAGAATATTAGAGTGTTCTTCAAGAAGCTTCTAGGTATGTGGTCATCGCAAGAACTAGGAGCTTTCTGCATTCATGTCTTTCCACTTTAACACTGCAGTCCTAATTGGATATTTACTCTGATGGAAATAAACGGAAGCTGCATACAGAAGGAAATTCCAGTGAAAGTGCATTGGGCCTAATGAGCACCTGTATCGTTTGTTTTCTGATTTTTTTTTGCATCGTAAAAGTAACTTTAAAAACGCTCTGACAGCGATCGCTTCCAAATGAGACCCTCTTTAAAGCAGTATTCTCAAACAAAAGCGAGGTCATTATAACAAAGAGTGTTCCGTGACGTCGGTCGAACGCTTTGAATGCAAGATTATGCTCATTTGTTCCTTTCTGTGTTAAACTCTTTGCGTCAGAGCACGGATCGACTTGCCAATGGTGCCTAACAAGGCTTCTAGATCCAAAATCGAGCTCCCGGTCACGCCGGCGCTTAATTAGGCTTGCATTCTCACACTGCGCCAAAAAGAAATGAAGCGCGCTTGAAGGGGAAGCCACCGAGGTAGCTGAAAGCCTCCCGTCTGCCCCTTCATTATTCGCGCATTCTGGCTGGGTGTCCTCTTAATTGCGAAGAGAACATTGCGCATAGACTGGCGGTACAACAAGCACAGCGCATCGCTAATTGGCTGCTCGGGAATAGTAGCGCTTCCAAGAAGATAATGCTAGCATAAAACTCTGGCGCAACCACTTTTACACATCGCGGCGAAAGGTGAGTAATGTGCAGCTAAAGGCTGTTTTAGAAACAAGCGTAAACGTTCTAATTTTTATCGCCGATGCGTGAAAACTTGTTTCGAGTGGCCGCGACGGCTAGAGCGGCCAGAACAACGAGGTTCCAAAAGTAAATTGAATTCCGCGCCGCGCCGCGCCGCTGTGTCGCAGTGCAGAATTCGCACAGTCATGCCCACCAGGTAACGCTGTCAGTTATCAATGCTTGACGCTGCCATCTAGATATTAGGGGTTTCTTTCGTTAACGCTTAATTCCGAATGAGCAGTGCATAAAGTAGCATTATGCCAACGAGTGTACAAAAGAACGCTTCGAGTACGTACCACAAGAAGCCAGGCTCGCACCTACTCGAAGCGTTAATTTCGGCGGCTTAATTGGTACATGATGTAAATTAGTGGAAAACGCCCTAAAAAACAAAGGCAAGATAAGACTACACAGGCGCTGTAGGCGCTGTCAAACCAACAGCTTACTCCTACACCCGCACAACCTGCAACAATGCGCGACCCGAAGCTCAGAAGGTGCAAGCACTGCACGTCTCGCACGGCTTGGGTTAGTCGATGCGGTGGGTGGGGCTTAACGTCATAAAGCTTCATGTGTGCTATGACGGACGCTGTAGCGAAGGGCTGCTGAATAACATGGACCATTAGGTGTTACTAATGTGAAGTGAAATCCCCAAAACATGCAAACGTTTTCGTATTTCGCCTTTATCAATATCCGGCCACTAACCTGCCAACGTTCCAACGCCGGCTCATCAAGCATTCCTACTTCCTTCACAGCCTCTCTTTCCTCCCGCAAACAAAGTTTGGGAACGTATTGCTTTTTGAATGGTTCTTGCCCCGGGAATTTCGTCAATGGAACTATTGCCTTTTCTTGGAATCACGTGTGAGGTTATTGCTTTTTGTGTGTGCGTGTGAAGCTAACTGATCGCACTTAGGACTGTAATTGAGAACTGCTGCGGGTAATGGCAAGAGGTTCGGCGTTATAACGAATGAGCAGCAATGCATGAAGGTCGTTCGAATACGTTACGCTACTAATGAGTACAAGAAATTTCTTGCGGCCTTTAGAAAAATACTTCATTCCATTCTCCGGGCAAATTTTCCGTGCTTGCCTAAGGAGGCGTCCTGCTCAGTAGATTCTACCACCGCTTCTCACATGTGTTAGTCATCAACAAAACACTTTTCAGAAGGCAGTTGTAGCTGAGTATATGACGAGAAGTTTGCACTTTCCAACTTGATTTTACTCTACCGTTGTTCACGATCATTAAAAATGAGCTGTTCCATGTCTCTTGAGTCTAGGAAAAAGAACTAAAGCAGAGGACGCATACCTCCAAGATGGAAAATTGTAGGAAATAAAAAAATAGGCATTGTAAGAAAACACACGAACCTTGGGGAACATACCAGCTGACTCTTATGCCAGAAAAAACGTCGTCAAAAGATGTGGAGCAAAATAAAGGACATCATACGAAAGCCGAAATTGCGAACGGCTGTGCCATGAAGGAATCCAATGTATTTTTCATCAGAAAATCTGGCTTCGTTGCTGACGCGCTCAAGTTTTTATGTGCCCACGGTGACCACACTTTTAGTTCTTTATAAGCGCGCATATTAGTTGGCGTAAAATTACTGCTATTTTCTCCCTTCCATGCTTCTCTGTAAGTGGTTACCTGAGTTGAAGACCGCAACAATCGAATTCAAACGCCTGATATTTTTTCGCGCATATCCTGTTCGCCGTTAAGACTTTCTACTTACTCGCCGTGGTCTCAAATTACTCGTGACTGAAGGTAACGCATGCCTTTACCGCAGTCTTCTGGCTCGCTCCTATTTCAATTCACTATGATTCCTAGTACTCCAGCTGGAATTGCGAAGCTCGAAAAACCACATGTATATCCCTATGCGCTAAAAAATTATAAAGACAGCTATACAAAAGGAGATTAACTAGTCATCACCACCTTAGTCTTCTTTCTGAAGCCGCCATATTGGGCCAACTGAGGCGCGCCCTATAGGTCATTAAAATTGGCAATAACTGTCGTTTTAGTATCTGAACATGGACGTAAGTGTAAAGAAGGCATGGTCGCTTCAGTGCTACCTCAGTCTATCCGACCATATCGGACCTCAACAAGGGAAAAACTTGTACACGACATACACCAGTGCCTCTTCGAGGAATATACGGCAGGTACAAAGACGGGGAATAAAACATAAAAACAGAATAAGAAAGAAAGCCAGGGAATCGACCAGAACATGACATCCTGCTTGCTACCATGCAGTAGAAAATAATGGTAGAGGGTAATATAACAGGAAGAGAGAGAAGAAGAGAAAAATATGACGCAGGTAGAGCATACGGGTGCATAAAAATGTAGAGACGCGCATACGTTGAATGTCAAAGATCATACTGTGCCAGCGCCTTCAACGTGTTTCGGTGGCCGAAAGTCATGGATGGAACTGCCTGTTTCGACACAGCCGCAACCAAGCTGGTTACGGTTAAAGCTGCTGTCGCAATTAAGCATTCTTTCGAACCTTCTCAGGAGTGTGGATGGCAACATAAGCATATAAACTGTGACACCAAGACCCTTCGCGAACGTGAAAGGTCAAGTGCCCATGGCCCACGGCGAACCATGATTTTGTCATCCAGGGACCACTAGCCAAGCGACTACCGGTGAAACACTCCAGGTGACCTCCCACACTGTGGAGTGGCCCGACCCAATCATGGACCGAGGGCAGCGCCACACCCTAGGGCGTTGGGAGCGTTCACAACACCTGATATGTGCCATGCAGTCCAAGTGCTCATCTAGTTGCTGCCGGCGCGCGGGGAAGTTACGGCTTCGCAATAATGATGGTTCGCCGGGAGCAGTTCAGCGACACATGACGACTAAAATGCCCGTTCATCTCTATCCCGTTTACCTAAAGAAACACTTTGGGGGATATATAGGGCCACACCAGCCAATTCTTGCCCTCCCTAAAAGCACGCATGTGGAAGTGGCGTCGACGTTCAAGGTGTGACTAATAGCTACTGCTTGCGGTAATAATGCAAAAACAATAGAAAATGACTTTGTGAAGTGTGAGAAGCACAATTTTAATACCAAAAGACTTTGCGCAGAGCGTTTTCAAGTGGGGACATCCGTCTGGTGATAATGCGCTGCCGCTGATAGAGCGAGGTGAGGAGCACGCAGCTGGCGGTGCATGTACGGACACGGTTTCTGCCTTGAATAAGAGGCAGAAGTTCGGTTGGTTTCGCACCTTATTTCGTGCATGTAAGCTATGAGAAACTATTGCCTGAATGTTTACCGAGTAAAAATGCAAGATTCTAAGCTTGTAAGTCGCAAGCTTTACATTCTGAGGAACAATTATCGGTGTAGCCACCTGAGCCTCACAAGCGGGTTTACTCTTCTCGGAGTTGGCTTAGAGGCAGCTGAGTTATAACAGTAATAATCCATTGCAGCATGGTCCTTGGCCAGAATCATTTACAGAAGATGACTCATGGTTTTCATTTACGGACGGTTCTGCACTTTACTGCCCGAGATATTTCCGAAAGAAGTATGTTAGCGAAGAACTACCTCTCGATAACGCATCAAAGATTGCGGATTAATAATCAACGTCTTCTAGACGCCTTGTGATGACACGGTGCCGCAGAGTTCCCAACTGGAACACTTGCTATTTGTTTCGAAACATTACCTTGATGATACTGTGTTCACACGACTGTGAGTGCTCTAAGCGCCCTGTCTTATCAAAAGATACACTTAGCGTTGACCTACAACAAACATGCAGTGCATATATCAGCTTTCTGTGCGCAGTGTAATAATCTACTTGGATGCTCGCAAGCAGAAAAAGAAATTAAATCATTGTTGCACCTTTATCAAGTTCCTCACTTTAGCCTTCTCCCACCTCATACCGTCGAGAAAATCCTTTCACCTGCCAGGTGTATCTGAGGCCGGATTAGATTAACCGCACATCGTCGCTGCCCACAACGTGGCACAGGAGAGCGAACTCAGAGCAAACGCTGCGACTTTCTTACTCTTGCAGTTTTCCCGAGAAGGAAAATAAAAAAAGCAACAAAGAAAACATACTCTGCAGTTCACTACGTCGCACTGTACTGTACATTGAGCGAGAGTATTTATGGTGTGGATATAGCTGATTTCCAGTGTACGATAAGAACTAGTAGCAAGCGCGATAGTGTACAGAAATACTTCATTAATTGCGGTTTGCGTAGAACAAAAAAAAATGGCGAAGCCATTCCCTATGAGAGAAGCCACAGATTCCTTGGTGTTGTCAACGACAGGAACCTCTCGTGGAGTTCACATATCTACGACATGAGGAAGAGACTAGTTTCGATTGTCCACGTCCTCTCCTTCCTCGGGGGAAAGTCCTGGGGCGCATCAGTGCGCTCGATGCTACAGCTGTACCGTTCCCTATTTCTGGGCTACATGCGGTACAGTCTTCCGATATTCAGTTCCATTGGAAAAACAAATATCAAGAATCTTCAAAGTGTGCAAGCGCAAGCTCTCCGTATCTGTCTTGGACTGCCTAAATGTGCATCAACAGCAGCAACTGTTCTTATTGCCCGGGAACATCGTGTTGCTACACACATTGCTGTTGACACCATGAGAACACATATTCGGCACCTCACACGGGTTCCCTGTCATCACCTCGCAACACTCCCAATAATTAGGCCGCGTACTGCATTCGCCAAAGTCATTGAAGCCCATTGCGCATATCTTCCATCGCAGTTCACCCCTGCGTCAAGACCGAGCTCACCTTTATGGAGTCTTCATGAACCTCGGGTTCACCTCTATATTCCTGGCATTACAAAGAAAGCTGGTGTATCACTGCCCGCTCTCAAACAACTGACATTGAATCACCTGCATTCTTTTCACGGTCACCGCATACATATTTACACAGATGGATCAGTTCACTCGACCAGTTCTGCGGGGTCGGTGGTGATACCGGCCAGATCCATCTTCATGAAAGTGAAGACGACCTATCCAACATTTTCAACTGGTGCGGAACTCGCAGCCTTACGGGCTGCGGTAGAGTTCATCAGTCAAGAAACTCCACATGACTGGACGGTTTTCACCGACTCTAAAGCAGCCCTTCAAGCCCTGCAAGCTGCGCTACGCCGCGGGTCGCAGGAGCAACTTGTTGCTGAGATCCGTCTACTGTACCACGGCACCGTTTCCAAAGGTCATGACATCATTTTTCAATGGCTGCCAGGACACTGTGGTATTAACGGTAATCACCAGGCCGATGCGGCTGCGCGTTCTGCTCACAACGACGGACTTCCAGTGAGGATCCCAATATCGAGACCTGACGCTGCGTGTGGGCTTCGTTCGCCCTTCGGCGCTGGAGCTCGCACTTTCAGCGTGGAACACGGGAGAGTTTTGCAACCTCCGCCTCAAGGCACTGGACCCTGAACTGCGCCTTCGTCTTCCACGTAACTTAGAACGTCGCGACGCAACACTGTTATACCGTTTATGGATCGGTGTTGCATTTACCAATTACTATGCTTTCCGTATGGGGATGGCCGACAGCCCTGCCTGTGAGAGCTGTGGTTGGTGAGGAGACCATCGCTCATCTTCTTTGTGAGTGCCCTGCATTTGCGAGTGCAAGACATACACTGTGTTGTGCCCTGGACCGCCTCGATCCTCGCCCATTAACAGAGCAAAAGATCCTCGGTCCGTGGCCACAGCAGTCGACTGCCCTCAAGGCATACAAGACACTCTGCCTACTTGAAAGCGACTGGATTGATAGACAAATTGTGACAGCGTTGTGCGTGTGTGTGTGTGTGTTATGCCTTTTTCCCTTCTCTCTCTTCCTCCTTTTAGTCCCCTAATCCCTCTTCCCCAGTGCAGGGTAGCCACCCGGAACCCCTTTCTGGTTAACATCCCTGCCTTTCCCTCCTCCTATTTATCTATCTATCTGCGTAGAACACGCAGCACGTCTGCCTTGTCATTAAGACGAACTGGCTCTTCAGTGCGCCAGTTCAAGCGGCTTCAACAGCACCGCCGTTTAGATTACAGACTGCACTCCTCTGCGAAGCCTGCAGAGAGTGCAGTGACAGTGGCGAGAACCGGAAACGGGGTTCAAAAAAGTGCGCAAAGGGAACGACCCCTTAGATTGGACAAAGAAAAATCGCGATTAGCTCGGCCGGCAGCAGAAGCAGCTTGTTCTTCGCGTCACGTCGGCCACTGGTTGGAGTTGTCTGGCTCAGCAGTGCCTACTGGCACGGACGCAGCATACATGGTGGCGTTAACCCCGCTCAGCCCCCCAAGGGTGCTATGAAGCGCCAAATGAAAATGAATAGTTCCCGGCAAACTCAGCTGTGCTTCTGTGAGTCTCCAGGCGGCCAAGGAAGGGCGCAATGCAATCCGACAGGCATACATCACTGCGCCGTTCCGACGGCAGTCAAATTGAAAACGGCCGCGTCTGAAACGAAAGGGAAGCGAGCAGCGCAGAGGCTGGGCGTGTGCCGCTTATTGAGGCGGCCCGAAGCCCTAAGCTGGAATGGAGATGAAGCGGGGATCGTTTCTGTTTTCTCTTTTTTAATTTTTCATCCTCCTATATAGTTTTTTGTTTTGTTTTTAATATCTAATCATCCTAGTACTAGCCTCCGAGGCAGTTAAGAGTATGAAATAAAAATAGGTAGAAAGGCTGAGGACTCCACCCGATAATCAAATAGGTGCCACATTAAGCGTGTTAGTTCATAGGAGGAATTTTTTGTTTTGTTTTTTTACTGCGTAAATCTCTTAAGGCTTCCCTAAGTCTGAACTCTATAAAATCATATGCTCTCCTATGGTCAACGAACACAACCCAGGTACTCAGGGTGTTTAGTTACTACTAACGTTTGCCACACACTCGACTGAATTCCACTTCACTTCATTATCAGTCACGGATACTTAATTGTCATTGACTCTTATTTTGCCCTGCCCTGTGAATGGTGTCGGGAAGCCACCTTGTTACAACGTGCGGGAAGGTCAAAAGAACTGACGCTGATGGGAAATCAATCAGTTTGCGGTCTGTAGCTATTTTCTCTACACATGCGGTGATAAACTGGCTTCCGGCGCTGTCACCCTCCTGTCCTTAATCTACCTTACTTAGCCTTGGTCTTCTTTGTTACGGACTTTATCTTTACTAAATCTCTCGTGAGGCATATGGCTTCTGAAGAGAACAGCGTTCAGAAAAACACGGTTTGCTACACAACAGTCTCGTTTACCCCTTTTCGCGTTGGAATGAACTTACACTTCTCCGCGCGCTACATTCCTTCGAATGTGTGAACCGGGGCCGTAGCTAGGCGACGCACTCGGTCCTAATCACGCGCTTCACAAATGGCGATGGAGGCCCGAAGAGTAACTTTGTTCCACTCTTCATTAGCGTGGGCGGCTTCTTTGAGCGAAGATGAATCCGGGAATTCGCGTTCGACGCAGGATTTTCAGGCAGGTGCAGTGCCGAAGTGCGCCAGAACCAATTATCGATTGAGCAATCCGCAAAGTGTCTTGCTCTGGGCTGGACCTTGCAGCTGAGTTCTACGTATCTAGACTTCCGCGAAACTAGTCTCTCGAATTTCCGTGGCCAGAATTGCTATTGCAAATCCATTGTGCGTGCATTTATGGAAATGCTTTATTTGTCACTGTTCGGTTAGGAAGCCGCTGATCCACTGAATCTCGCGCATAATGCAAAAACGCGGCAAATGACAGTGATAAACTTTATATGTATAAAACTGTGAGATAAATAGGAGACCAAAGAAAAGGTGGATTACGCATCATCTACATTCAATTTAGTGCAATGAAGAATGAGCGCATATTCCAGTCTTGAGATGCTTGGAGCCCCATTATAGGGGGGTACCCGAATTTAGACGGCTGTGTGCAGGTAACACCCTGTCTATGTCATTGCAAAGAAGACAAACTGCGCTTTCTTGTGTGGCTATTCCCGGATGCTAAACAGCCCCGAACGTGCTTCCATTTCAAAACTGCGCAATCGATTGAACAAAAGCGTTGTGATAGATCAGTTGTTACAGATGTCCTCAATAACTCCAATTTCATTTCGCTTCTGCCGCCGTCACAAAGCGCAGGGATGGTTGTTATCCTTAGTCGGAGTTCACTACGGTCCTAGCGTTATCCATGGTGCTGCTCGAATAGAAAAATAAAGGACCCTTGCCACTCGTTTTTGCTTCCCGCGTTCAACGAATGCTCACTGTTCCTAGAAACCCATCAGGTGGAGGCAGCGATGCACAAGTTTCTTAAGAAATGTGTTTGGCCAGTTTCTGACAATGTCGACGTCCCGGCCTTTGTTTTCGGCTGCCGGTAAGATATTTTTACCTCGCCTACACTTTTAATTGTACATAGCACTTTGACGCTTGTGGGGCTGCAGATTTACGAGACAAATCACAACAGAGATTTAAGGACAATGTCCACTACAGTATTCTAAAGCTTTGAGAGCTTGATCGGAGGAAGAAAGAGGACTGCCCAATACTGATAACCCAAAAGACCTGGTCATAGTTGCCAATGAGGAAGGGGCAGACAGATATGCACTAGCGGAAGAGGATTTTGATGAACGCAGACCGGTCTTCAGAAGCAAGAAATGCATTCAAGCTTATTCAGCAAGGCTTCAGCAATACTCTTGCAAAATTTCGAAGGTTTTTCTAAAAATACTAATTGTCAGAGCAAAGCGATTTATCGAGAACTTTCGCTCAAAAACGGTCCGCCAACCATTTTTAGAATTTTGTGGAACTAACCTTACGGTTTACAGCATTGATCACCGAAAGCTGTTATAGCTTTGGTTTAGCAAATTAGTTTAATCCCACTCCTTACACACTCTCTATCCCTCCCCTCTCGCACTTTCCCTCTCCTCTTTTCCCCTAAACGTGAAGAGGGGATATGCATGTCCCCACTTTGCCACATGACGCGGTTGGCAACTGGCGGTCATTGAATTAAATGAAATAGACTCACTTAAATCACAAAAGATCCCTATGTAATTAAAGTCTTACAAATGAGGCTGTATATATATACCACTGCAGAATGCTGGGCGAAATGGCTAAAACAACTATAACAGCTTTCGCCTTAAAACAAACAAAGATGCAGTGACTGCTGCGACTTAGATCAGTGTTCCTAATGCCATAGTCTGCATCACGGAGTAAACTAGGCAGGTGCGCTGACTCAAGTGCGCTGGTGAGAATTCTACACCAGCGTAACAGGGCTTTCACGATTAAGTCGACGTGCCAGCTATGGACACTGCTGCGAGACAAAATGCCAGTGCGAGGAAAGTCCGGCACGCGGCCAACGGCGTTGTTACTTATTGAATGACCCCGATAGAACTCTCCGCCTCGCTGGCTAAACCAAAAAGTGTCCGTCGAGGCTGGAACGTTTTACCGCGGCCACTAATTAAGTCGCAACGCCATCTTTTGGATGCTCTACGAAGCTCCACTGTGGCGAAGCATTGTACACGAGCTTTTATGAGCAGAGTCATCTCTGATGCCTATCTTACAAGTACATCCAGTTTTACAAGCTGCCAGAGGCTTGCGCGCACGGCCAGCGAGCATTCAGACCCCAATTGTTATGTTGGGAATGGAAGACTTACCCTCTAGTAGCGAATTCACAGCCAATCTAAGCGCAGTTCTCTGAACTGTTTGAACTGTGCTGTATCATCAGTCAGATGTACTAATGTGCGCGGAATATTTGTACTTTCCCCCCAACACAAATCATGTGCGAGTTGCCATTGTATTTACATGTGCCGCCTTACACTACATGCCATGTAAATGTGGGGCCTTGGCTTTCTCAAGTGGAAATTAAGTCCACTTTTTGCCTGGGCGTACCCTCATCATTTTGATTAAAATAAAACGCATTAAATGAAATGAAATGAAGCATGTAATTTCTGGTCTACTAAGCCCAGCTGCGAGATGACGCTTCACTGCTACTTCATCATTCATGTAGCGTGTACAGTGGAATTGCGCCTGCCGCCCAACTTACGCCTGCTGCTCGTTCCGAGAAACATTCGAGAGACGCGCCGAAATCAAAACGGAACATGCATACAGCGACAAACTCTCAGGTGCTGGTGCGCAAGTACGTCAGACAGTAAAGCACGACCTTTCCGTGTTGCTGTCTCTGTTCGCTCATAATTTCTGTACGGCAGTGAAATAAGCAAGCGTACATCCTTGCTGGTTAACCCATAATACGGGAGATGACACCAAATATTTAAAGAGTAGCCACCTGGCTAGAGCAGCATACTCGTGTGATGGCTATATATGAGCGTTATGTCTGCAGTTTACGCTCCTTGAAAATCTCTCCGTGCAGGTTTCCACGCAAGCATCATCTAGGTGTATAAACAAACAAGCCTTTTAATTTTTTTTTGTGTGAACAACTCCTGCTCGCTACATCTGCTTATAGAAGTTATTTTACAATCCGCCTTTGCATATTATACAATCAATTCCTCTTGGAAATAGACATTGGCAAGCATCTAATGCGCAGAACGTATAAGAGGTCGTCTCTTCGAGTGTCAGGGTGGAAACCAAGAGCCGGAGAGCTTTGTGTCTGATAAAACGGAGAACATGTGAGATATGCTCGGGCAACAGCAACGCAACGCAAAAATAATTGGATGCCACTGGCTGAGCAATTGTTAAGAACCAGAATAAGATTGCGTGGTGATGATGATAGTGATGATGATCATTTTTCTTATGCACCACTCTCACGAACAAAGATGAAGAAAGAAACATCACGTTTGATCTAAGAGGTGAAACGACAGATCGATTCGACTGATAACTTGACGAAAAGGTATTCCGCTCTCTAACCGCTTTGTTGCCCGCAAAGGCACATTCATTTTCTCCCAATGAATTTGGTTTCGTCCATTGAGTCAGGCTGTCTCACCATTCTGGCTACGTCCTGAAATTTTGAAAATTGGAAAATTGTAGCACACTCTCCAGTCTTCTGATATGTAGCAAAACGTTTCTTTTAAGGTGTTTCCATCGATTGCAGCAAACAGTTAATACTGCCATAGAAAACCAATGGGGAGCAGTTTCGATAATAGCAAAAACGTTAATCTAAAAAAAAATGCCAGACTGCCGCCGGGTGATCTGCAGATATATTGATAGCTATCCTGAAATTTCACATTATATAAAAAATTCCGTTCATAAACGGTTTCCCGCTCAAGAATGCATTTGTCCAGAATTGCTGGGTACGAGTACCTTGTCTTCGAGCACATTTGTGGCTCTAGCCTATCCACTGGCCTATGCACATGCAGCCTTATATGGCTGCATGGCTCCTCACATGGCTTCATGTGCATGCAACCATGTAAGGAGCTGCTTGTACATGATAGCACTGCCAAAGCACATGTTGAACATTTTTGAGCAAAAATTCTGAATATTGGAGAATTCTAAGGTCCTGTTATAGAAATACTGAAGGTAATGGTCCATTCATTCGATGTGCAGCAAAACCTTTCTTTGAAAGTTTTTCCACCACTTGCATGCGGAATTTAAGACTACCACAGAAAACCAACGGGGTAACGGTTTTGACAATAGCAACAACGTTAATGGCAAAAAAATATACAAGCCTGTGGACGGGAGTTCTGTCGATGTAATTATTGTCAAAGTGAGATCTTACAGCCTAGGGAAAAACTGCGCTCATACACTCTTTCCCGTTCATAAATGCGTTTGTCTAGAATTCTCGGGTATGAACACCTCGGAGCCTTCCAGTCTCGCCGCTTAGCGACACCTAACGTGAATGGAGACCGGGCGCCCTTGCCACGAGTCATCTAGCCAGCGTATACTGGGGCGCCTTTGGTTACAAGGACGTATACCCTGAATACCCTGGCACATGAGGGCCATTTGTCAGGCAACCCGATTCCAAACTCGCCATAGGAGACGAGGCATCCATGTTTTCTTTCTTGAGTCTCAACAGGTAAAGAAACTGCCGCCAGAGGCACCATATTTTTATTTTCTATCAAAATTGCCCGAACTCGGTGTATCTATGCGCTGAAAAAAGTTCATAATAAATTAAATACATGCTTACGCAACAACATAGCTCCGAAAATTTTCGTTAGGTGAGTAACTGTGACCAAAAGAACACAAAATATTATACAGTATAAAGCAGGTACGGCTAAAGCTGGTAACAACTACTTTAGCTCGGCACTTTCACAAGCCAAAATTTCTGCCGGCGCCAGCGCATTGAGTTTACTCTTTCAGAAAATGGATCATCAGACAACGTATGCGCGAATGAGAAGGGTGCAGGTGAACCCGTGACATTTGCTGTTTGTTGTTGTTTCCAATAACCATCACCATGTACAACCAACATGTCCCAGGTTTTTCTGTGTTGGATTGCCTGGATATCGATGGTTTCTTGTGCTTTTTCAGCATTAAATTAAAAAATATATAATAAAAACATGATATGTTGTCAGAGTAAAGACGTACACTATTTCATCAAGCAACTTGGTCTAGTTATTATGCACTGATCGCAATATTACATCCTGTCCTGACATGCGTACTATTTCTACAAAACTTGTCTGCAAAAAACTTAAACTCCTCAAGTTATAACACTGCCATAATCGTCATACCAGCTGTTTTTACTGCTGTGTTTTGTTAAGATACTTGTTTTTATTTTGATTTTGTGAGCCATTTTTACGCTGTACTAATAATGCGTCACCTGACCGTATCCGCACGTGATCTGATGTGCGTTCGTTTTGGCTACTCGCCTGTTGGCGCAAGCTCAAAATTAAAAATCTACTAAGCAACATTATTAAAACTATTTCTCTTGTAAGAAATTGCTTTTTCTTATTTCTCACTGATTTCATGGCTTCAAAGAGAACCTTAATTAGGAACTATTCACTCACTGAGTAAAACAAATTACCGATTACATATGTAATAAACAAGGTCATTTTTCTACTTGCTTAATGCTGAAGCGTTGATCACTATAGTTAAATTCGTTGAAAAGGTCTTTGCGCAAAACGTTTGTCAAATGCATAACACGATTGCGCTAGGACCATCAATTGCGCAGAGCAAAATTGATCAGCAATGGAAAGAATTTCACGTTTTTCAGAAACATAGGAATAAATTTAATGCTTTCTCCTAACATTTTAATAACAATCATTACTATCAAGGTATCATTGGCCCAATGTATTGCTTCTAATATTTGCTAATTTCTAAGGCAGCGAAACAAACATTTGCACCCTTTTGCAATTAAATATTTATTAATATAATTTTATTCCTTTCCCACGATGCCTTAGGCAGTTGGTTATGAAAAGTGGCCTCAAACCACACATCACAAGTGGCCGCAATGTCTTCGCGCATGATAATGGTCGAAAGGACAAAACACCTAACTTGACGTGAACAAACGTTGTAAGATCCGTCACACATTATGTGCATTGGCAGGGGAGGTCAAAAGGATAATCGTTATCGACTGCGGGTCTTCAAGTGCGGACGATTGCCACCAGCAGAACGATACAAAGCACATGTATTTAAGCTTCTTCAGATGCGTGAATCGCTGACAGGTTAAAACGTGCGGGTAGATAAATGGGCCTTTTTGATGAGGAGCACAGGGGTTGGGGGCGGGGGGTGGAAGAGGGCTAGTCAATCTGCTTGTCGTCTCATTACAGAACTGGGTCGCCATCCCGCAGGCATCAACAACTTTCAACTTTGTGGATGTGGGTAGAGTAAGGATAGCTGTGCTTAAAAGAAATTAGAGTAACACGTTTCTGGTTGCTGGAACATTGTGTGGTTTGTGCATTGCATACGCAATATACATATGTGTATAATTTAAAGAGATCGACATGTGAATATGAAGGACTGCAGAGCTTCGGTCAAAATTGTTAACGCTGCATGGTTTCAGATTTTTTGTCGCATGCGGCACATACGGCACCCCTAAAGTCAAGAGCGTATTGTAAGGTGAGAGTTCCGGTATTTTTTTTCTTTACCTTGTAAAAGTTTAGAGGTTGAAAGGCGCTACAGGTCATCCTCTACAAAGGTGAGAATCCAACTATGCGGAATGAAGACGTCGGACTAAGGGCGCAGTTGAAATGCACGCTGGCCACGAAGTCACGAACACAATCCAGAGGAAACAAGAACAAGGTTTTACTAATATTTAGACGAACCAATCTAGATTAAAGCCCCTGAAGAAAAGGGCGTCCCTTGATTTACTCTCTGATTCTTGCTCTACAAACAAAAATGTTCGGAGACCGAGCCATTTTTTTTTTTTCAGATTTCAGAAACACCTGTCTTTGAACACGCGATGCAAGGTACATTCGTCTTGTATAAAAATTATAGGCCGAGCAGAGCTGAAAATGACAGAAATGTCACATTTCGGGCGGACCAAAGTAACTGGTGGCACAGCGTACTTCTGTGTCTAATTTGCACTTTTTTTCACTCTCGGTAATAAGCCGAGTCAGCTAACACAAACATTAGCGTTCCCTATTTATGGACGCCCTACAGAACCCAATTCGAGCCTCACCTTTGGCTACAATCGGTCAGAGAAGCCGAATTCGAGTCAGAAGCAACACCGATGTAGTCCTTTGGGGAATAGTCTAGCACAGCATCACGGCAGCGCAGCGCACAGCCGACTGTTCCTCCAGAGAGAAGAGGGCAGGGCACGAGAAACTCTCCGAGCAGCACTGGAAAGAGAAGAGGGGCAAAAAGGAAAGGGAACGCTGAGTTAGAAGTGCACGTGGGGAAGTCGGCAGGGACCCGCTCCTCCTTTTTCAACAAGCACAACACAACTGTTCATCTAGGGCAGTACGCAGTCCTCTAGCTGGAAAAAATAAACGGCACTTGCGTTAACTCCCTCCGGGTAGTCGATCGTCTGATCGAACCACGAACAAAACAAGAAAAAGTGTCACTACTGCTTCGCTTGCAACATATAGGACGCGACAGCCAGCGCCCCTTGTGACGGCTTCCCTAGTCTATTCACAATATAGGAAACCAATTTGTTCAACAGGGATTTCTTGAAGTGGAGAACTTCGCTATTGCACTCGATTAACGGGGCGCGCTGAAAAAACAAAACAAAAAAAAACAGCAGAGTAAGTTTTCCCCTCGGTTCGAGGATTCGAATCAGCGATAACCTTTTTTTATTCCTCTTGCAGGTCGTTTCGCCACGTTTCCTGAATATCATTACCAGTGTTCCTATATTCCCTTGCCAAGAGCAACGTATAATGTTACAGTACTCTGTTTTTAAATGTCACTTGAATAAGTAAATATTTTTATAATATTCTTATGTGGCGATTTATTTATTTATTTATTTATTTATTTATTTATTTATTTATTTATTGCTCGATTGGTTGATTGAAGTAATTTCAGCGCTGGCCCACTACGGATGACGTCAACTTAGTTCGAAGTAAAGCAGCTCTCGCCGACATGCCCATTCATGAAAGCGGCGCAGAAGCTGGACTCAGAAGTGACGTGAGCAATACAGGCGCATTTGTTAACTTAGCGCCGAACAACACCAATCGGCTGTGTGCGCCTGCGGCACAATGTAGCAATATTTCAATAGGTAGGCAAAATAATCTTCCACGCGGACGGCGCGTTTACGATTAATAGTGCAGAGTGTCGCTTTCATCCGGTAAGCTCTTTAGAGCAGAGCCGTAAAAACGCATTAACGGGTATTGTAATAGCAACACTTTTACCTCTTCCCTCATACCTTTCTCCAAGACACTTTCCAGGTGTCCAGCCGCTTTCTGACTGCTACCACACCTTTCATTCCAACTAGTTATGGCTCCTACACAGATAGGCACAGAGCGTCCTAGGAGAGATTCAAAGAGGCTGGAGGAATCGTATAACCGCGAGTCCTACTCGGTGACAACGAACGTTCGAAGCACGCACTGCGTGCACAGGGTCAGTGCGGGTGATCCATAGGGTGATCAGAGCGCTCCCCGTCTAGAGGCAACAAAAGTAGTGCAGGGGAAGGCCACGTGTACTGCTACACCGACCCAACCGACGCTCAACGTAGCAGATGGGGCACAAACAGCTGCGGCGTTTCTTGACCTCTTCTGACGCTTATAAGAGCTCCGCTTGCAGTTAGAACTGTCTATTTGTGGTCACAACACAGTACTCTATCGATACAGGCCAACTTGTACTTGTCGTGTGTGCCCCTTAAAATCCCACATACAACTGAAAAATCAGTCCACTCGTCGAATGAAGCAATCGTGGATCACACTGCTGAATATGTGCGTGATTCGAAGATCCCGCCTTAGAGTAGCGTGGCTCTGCCTTTTTATTAGCATTACAAGCTCCTCTGTTGGGACTGCTCTTATATTAAATTTTATTCTTTTCAGTGACTTCGTCGCAAGTGCAATCTCCGCTTTACTCTCAAAACTTCTGGTCCGATGAAACACCCGTATGCCTAATATATTGCATTACACGTCTGTTGTTTTTATGACGTTTCCGCCCTACAGCAATGCCCCAGTGGGGGAGCCTTATGTATTTAGTATAAATGTATAAATAAATAAATAAAATAAATAAATCCATAAAACGTGGCGTACCCGCCTGCTTGCACCGACTTGTGTGCTCTGGTGCCATAGCGTGTTCCGGACGCCGCCATTCATTGTCGGCGTACGGCAGAGCGCGCCTTCGCTCGCAGGAGCACAGATCGGTTTACGGCGGCAATGATACAGGGCGTGCTCCAATATCGCCGACTTGCCAGCTTTTGTTTTGTTAGTACCGACGCTTTCTCACCACTTCCGCCTACCTGGATGGCCGGCACTGCTAGAGGGTCACATTTCTCCCAGAGTGTACTCTGTGTTATTAGAGAAAAGAGAGCGGCCTCAATACGTTTTTTTTTTCGTCCACCGTGGAAGTCATTGGTTGCTACTTATACGAGTGGTCGATACAAAGCGCCACATAAGCGCAGAAGGGGGAAGGATATTGCAAGTGAAAATTGATTTTGAGAAAGCAAAGGCGCGCTAACTGTCTCATTAACTTAAACAAGAAAGAAGAAGTGAAGAGAGATCCTGAGCATTATTTAGCGTTAAGAGGCATCTTCCAAATCTGCTAAGCGCTTCTTTTCCAGAGCACTGGCTTAGCTGATTCGATTCAATGCAACGCTCAATGATAAGATGTTTGAGATGGAGCAATCAATGAAAAATAAAATAAAGACAGATTCACTTGGAACGTAAACCAGAATTAAAAGCAGCGACTTTTTCTGAATGGTGCGAAATGAATTCTGCTCAACTATGGCTAACTATATCTGCGGAAATACTATCAAAAAAAGGATTCACAGCGCCAAAACTGTATCCTTTCATTCGGAGCTCTTTCTGGAAACTTAAAAGAGCACCGAATAAGTAGGAGGTTTTTGTAACCCTACCAATGAAGAATCGAGTTTTTGCAAAAAGCCGCCTCCTTAATGCACAGAATTCATCCTCATTGCGTGTGGATTTAGATAGCATGTGTACTGTTACAATAGGAGCGTTTAAGCGAACTAAACTGGCTGCCGTGAAGGTGCTGGCGTTAAAACAAATTGCTGTGCTACAGTGACACACCTGGACCGCTGATAACGTTCAGTAAGAATGAAAGTAATGAAGCAGAAATTCTTACATTTCAAAGACTGCGTAATCCTGATGCTTCCCACTCTAGATTTCCGCCGCTGACTGGATGGCGCGAGTCAGTATCCTTGGCTTGGGAAAAATAATAGACAGTTTTAGCTGAGCGTTTTTACGGCCAGCGGAGAGGAGCAGACGAGTGCAGACGGCACTGCACATACGCACGTCGCTGGGCCGGCCAGCATTTTTACGGAGCGAAGCATACGCACGCTGGGAAGCCCTCTCCAGCGGAGCGATGGGCAGCGCGCGGCCGTGTATGAGTATTCCAAGATGGCAGCCGTCAACACAAGCACCGGCGCTGACGCGTTGTCAAATAATTAACTAAAAACGCAGAACCTACCTTTGCTAAACAGTTTCAGCGCATTAGTAGCAGTCTTAATCGATATTTTTTAAACTCTAACTCGAATTGTGACCGATAGGTGGAGCAGCAGAGCAAGCGACTCTACTCCGCTCGAGAAGACGGGCGATCCGCCCGGCTAAAGTTCTTTTCTCGCGCTCCTCTCCGCTGGTGAATCCGCTCGCCCGCTGCGCCCCGCTGGCCGTAAAAACGCTCAGCTAAAACTATTTATTAATGTTTGGCTTCGTGCTCTGAACACAACAGCTTAAATATGACAAAAAACGAAGGGAGAAGCTCCATCGGAGGGAACCAAACAGCACTTGTGTGCGCAATTTCGTTCTCTCGACTCAGTTGTGTTTCTTTTGCTATGCTCACACTATACTTCTCAATAGTTTTTTGCAGCGCTGTCAAAGCTTTGAGGAATGCAGCGGAATATAGTGATGGCCATATCTTTATACAATGCTACGAACAACAGCTTGTGTTAGTTAATCGATAGTGACATGCTCTTGTTCACAGCACGTTAAAATAGGTTTGTACGCTTTCTATGTTCTTATATCACATAAGCAAAGATGAGAAACATGATAGTGTTACGACCGTAATGCCACATTTCATAGCGCTTATGGTCAGCACATAATGGATTAAGTAAAGCAGTTTATAACAATTTCGTTTTGGCCGTAATGACCTATGTAGTCGAGAGTTGAAGGCAAGCTATAAAGCTTCAAAAATGCAGCAACAACTGCACAGCGTTTTGTGCAAAAGAAAACGACATGGGTAAGCTTTTAAGACCGAGAGAAAAGTGAATTAGAGGATAAAGTTGAGTTAATGAACTCCTAGCGAAAATCACAAGAAAAGAGACTTGCACAGGACACTAAACAATTAATCAATGGTTTAGGGAGCGATAAGGGAGTTGGTTGGCATATGATGGCTGCGGCTGGCGCAAGGCAGGAATAATTTCAGAGGACCGGGAGATGTCTTAGTCCCTCAGTGTAATTTGGCTGATGATGATGATAACGGCTGTGGTGGTAGTGGTAGTGGTAGTAGTTGTGTGCCGTATTTTTTCGGCATAACCGTTTCTTGAAAGCCGACATGTGTGATAAATCGGGCCTTTGGCTGATATCGACAGACTACATTTAAAAGTACCAAAAATAGTTGTAAGAAAGAAGCTCACGAAAAGTAGCTACGCTAATGGGTGGCATGACCCTGGAGGCACAAAATTAAGCGCAGCTTAATGATGCCTTATACAGTTCTTGCTGCGCCTTTCGCAAAAATCTTTGTTTATTTCTTTTTTTTCCAGCTAATAAAAGATATATGATTGATTGAGTTTGTTTCCATTTTGTTTCCTTTTAAGTGTCACTATTAATGCTGTGAAACAAGAGATTACTTGTTTCTTTGGTTTAACGCGAGGGTTTCATCAGCGCAAGCTGCATTTACGATAGCAGAAAGTGCGTAAATGTCACCGCGAAGGAAAGGTCTCACGAAAATATACTAAAGAAAAAGGTATAAAACCCACGCAGAAACTAATTCGACATTCCGCCGAAATTTGCAGTCTTCCCCGCAAGATTCGTGAGAGGCTATGCTACGCACGTACGCATTACCATCGACCAAATTAACCTCTTCAAGCGCATAAAACTACGTTGGAGAATTTGACGCGTTAAGGCGGCTTATTGGGACTTATTAGGCGCCTTTTCTTTTGTTTGCTTCAGCGCACAACTCCTTTTGAACAACCGGAGGGGATAAGTTTTCTTTTACTGTCATCAGAAGGCCTATTGGCGGAAAGTCCGCTCTCGTAATATTAAAGAAGTTTAACTACCTATTGAGCTTTGGTTTAGGAGAACAATATTTTCGGATAAGGCCTTTTCTTCAGTGCACACTATTATGCGTTCTAAGCAGCGTTAACAAAATTACTTTCTAGTTTTGCTTGCCTGTGTTCTGCGTTTGACAAAACGACTCCCAACCATAAGGAAAAAATCAGCCTCAATCCAATAACCCAGAGCCACTTCTGAGCCCAGAGGAACTGCGTCAAGCTATTGGGGAAACCTTAGAATGCCTGAAACAGCACTTTCTTCTAATTTTGAGGCTAATTTGGGCTGTCTGGCATGGCGGAAAATAGCCTGTCGTCGGCCTTGCCACGCTCATGTAAAGTGCAGACCATCATGCTCTCGTGAAGTTTCTCGAATAGCAATTTCAGTTCGCGTTTTCAGGTAATGATGCGCCTAAATTTACGGGTCTCTCGAACAAGGCGGATATCAATAAATATCGCTGCGCAGGTACGCAGATTTAGTTCTTTATTAATTTGGCCGAGACGTTTAAGTCACTATAGAGTCTTATTTTCCTTCATTTCTATATCTCTTTCATAGTTTCCGGTATTAGAAATTGTCGCATCAAGAGCATACGAAACCAATGCAACGTTGATTTAACAGTTCGCACGCAAGTATTTAAATGTCGTTTCCCAACCTTGACAGTCAACTATAAATAAAATCAAGCGTCAACAAACAAAGAACCTAATTAATTAAAATAAGTGCACAGTTAATTCACACTGTGATTATCAGACATGTCTGCTCGAAAAGCCCCGTCGTTTCAATGAGACGGGGTAATTAAGTGTTCCTGCGGATAATACACCGCGCGTCGACATTATCACGTCGTCCATCTGCTTCACACTGCTTTCACACTGCAATTAAAAAAAAATTAAGGGGGGAACTTTGTTGACCTAAAGTGCGGTGAGGCGAAAGCCTTTTTAGCAGTGTTGCTGCTTGTGTCACTGATGTGTGATTAAGATTTTGAATATATGTACACAATTGTTTGTGAATATTAAATGCTGGAGACACTGGAGGGTGTTTGAGAGCCATCCGTCTGATTTGACGGCTTTCCGCAAACACTCTCCAGCGTCCAAGAAAAGGAGAACTGCATATGTGTTAGCAGGAAGTAGCGTAGTCGTTTGCACGCTTGGCTGCGGAATGAAAGGACGGTAGTTCACCGACTGCGACATATTACTAGTGTTAAAATACACACATTGGACAGAGAGCAGAAACACACAGAACAGACGCTTGAAGTCTAGCGTCTGTCCTGTGTGTTTCTGCTCTCTGTCCATCGTGTGTATTTTAACGCTAGTAATATGTCGCAGTCTGTGGATCAAAAGCACCAACTAGCCCAACTTAATTTTTTTAATGACGGTGGCTCGAGCCCCATCGTGCACAAAGATTTTTTTTTCTTATCGAGTTGCTAAATTTTCCTGAAGAACGAAACGGGTGAACGGACTTACGGACAGGGACCTGGCCGCAAGAACGAGCCATTAAAGGCGTTAGCCTTAAAATCGCCTGCAGCCGGCTGTGACGAGAGCTGCATGGAAGGAAGCACAGGCTAGTTCGCGGCTACTTATGACAGCATCTATGTTTGCCGTCATCTTTATAGCACATATATGTCCCAAATGAGATAGTTCAAAATTAATGTACCTTATTTAGTTAAGCTCACATGGTCCACACTGTCGTGCAAAACAAATCGAAGGGCTCATATATTATTTCCGCAGCGGACTTCACAAAATATTTTAGTGCTAGCGTACGAAAAAGAATAAATTTTCTGTGCGTAAAGAGTGCCGACACAGTTTTTTGACACTTGTAAGTTCTCAGATTCAAACTGTCTTTTTTTTTCTTTAGTAACCATCACAGTTTTAGCAACAGAACTTCACGATAGATTGCTCACACCGACAGCAATGCTTTCTGGAAAGGTGGGACAATTAACAAACCAACGGCGTTGTATATCGCACACTGCAAAATAGTCCGGCGCCAATCCCACGGAATTATTACGTTTTCTAGTCTTGTTCCGTTTTTCCTTGAAAACTGTGAGTGTCCAAGACGGCGAACAGCTTGTCTCGACAAATAAGTGAAGGCTGCGACTTTCCTATCCATAAAAATTTCTCGAAGGCCAGCTTACTTGCGTGAAACACAGTGGCATGTGGCGATACCGTAATTGCGGCTTCGTTCAGCTAACAGGCATCGAACTATGTTTCGAACATTGTGCACGTCCATCGATAAGGCGTCGAAGTTCATGCGAGTTGCCTTTTTCTCTTCACCTTCCTTTTGTAGTCACTGGCTTCACGACGGCTGGTAAAGTGCCTTCATTATCCTCGCACGCCTTCCCGCCACTGAATGCGAATCCCCGGCAAACGAGCAGCCCAGAGGATTACAGAAAGAAAGGGCTTACAGGAGTACTTGAGGAAAAATAATGAGCGCGACTTGATATCCTGGGCTTCTTGAATGTGCAACTGAGAGCGGTGGTATTAAGAGATCAGGACAACATAGCTGTCTGCCCCGGCGGGGCTTCTCCCCTTAAGAAGCGCTTTCCTTCGCTTAGAAATGTTAAACAGGCCTCAGCGAACATCTTAATGGGGTTGCAGACGCACTCGTCGGTAACAACTTTCTCCTTTCAAGCCCACGAATGTAGCACCGTAATTGAAGACAACGAACACCGAATTTGATACTGTGATTTTAATTAGCATATTCGCGCATCATGACACAGTAAGAAGTGATGTCTCATGTAACACTCATTACCGTTTCACATGTCAGAGATGGCTGGACCTAACGATTTGCACACTGTTATACTGAAACTGTAACAGAACAACGAATTCCTGTTTTTTACGCGCTTTACCTTTCAGGTATTCATTCCAATGTCAATGGGCAGACTAAGTTCAAACCATTCCCGAGACAAGAGAAGTACATTTTTAACTTTATGGATGTAATTAAGCATACCTTCAGTACTTAAATAGCCCGCTTTAAGCCCATGTACTATGCTAGCATAGGCTAAATAAATATGTAAACAAAGCCAGTGACTTCAAGCATCTCATCAGCAGTCGATCTCCCCCAAACCTCCTATAGAGAAACATGTACGGCGCGGTATGACGTATATATAAAAGTAAATAACAAGTTGCTTGCGTAGATTAGACCGCGCCTTTCCATCTGGTTTAGTTTGTTACTTTAAAGGGAACCTTAGGAGGCTTTAGAATATAGAAGCTTCAAGAGCTCGAAAGTGGGAAATTGCGCGTAAAGCTCATTAAGTTTTTTTTCTTTCAGCATTTAGGTCGTGACGTGACTGCTAATAAAACCCGCCGCGACGTTCAGTCTTCCCTGCACAGAACAGCGCCGAGTAGTAGGGCAACATGATGATGCCATCTACGGACGTGATACATGGCAAAGACAGATCGAGTTATTTTCAGCACTCTCGAGGAAGACGCACTTGACATTCGCTTGATATTTTGTGTTGGTGAAGAACTAGGCTATGATGTTTCTTAATAATTGTGCATTAGGATGGGGACACTGACTGCTTTATGAAACAATGTGTTCAGTGGAAGTTCTGTCCTGATTAGATTGCAGCTTTAAAGCAGTGACTGTTCATAAACGCCCTCTTCAAACTTAGTGCGTCGGTTGGATCAGCAATTTCATGATCAAGCCTATGCAGCAGCGCAACGCCGCACACCCGCCTTCCTCGAAATGTCGCTCATGTCAGCGGAAAAAACACCGGCGCCGCTCGCTTGCTCTCGTAAAAGATACATGTGGCCAGCTCTGAATGTGTGCGGGAATACAAGGAGTACGCATACCCTTACATCGCGAAAAGATTTTCAGAGGGCGTAAAAGCTAGCAGGTCAGAAAATGGTTTATGGGTATTTAACATGCCAAAGCGACTAAGGCTATGAGGGACGCCGTAGTGAAGGGCTCCGGAAATTTCGACCACGTGAGGTTCTTTAACGTGCACTGACATCGCACAGTACACGATCCTCTAGCACTTCGCCTTCATCGAAATTCGACCTCCGCGACCGCGATGGAACCCGCGTCTTTAGGGTCAGCAGCCGAGCGCCATAACCACTGATACCCCAGCAGCTCAGAATAAAACGGATGAAGTGATTTTCTTGTTCTCTTGCTGCGAGCAGATGTACCACAGTATCACAAACGCACGAAATACATTTTGCTGAAAACTCCCAGCTCAGTATAAATTCTTTCTGGGGCTACATTTGTTGATAGCTGGTCTTCGTTGAGACCTTCCGCTGAGTGACTTATTTATAGAAATATGGCTCGCTCCAAAGCGACGAGCAAAACGTCGGCATCGGTTTTCGGCGTTAGTGTTTTATTCGAGATATTCTGTCCTTTCTCCTGGTGCCGAAAACTAATGGCTTGCTTCCGCACAATTTCGCCGCTATTAAACACCGACGAAATCAGGCTGAACTAACGGCAAGCATAGACTTTCTCAAAATTATAGACAGCCCACCGAATCTGCTTCTCGGCCGCCCCGTGTGGCGCGTTGTGCGTTTTGTTCGCGTCCCGGATCTCTCGAACGACAGAAAAGTTCTGCTCCCCACAGCTCTGCAGGTTGAAATATCCAAGAGGCAGGAAAATGAATGCGTTGCATACAGAACCCTTTGGGTAAAGAGCTCTGAGAGAGGGGAAAGCAGGTTCGCTATGCCGCCCTGATTGATCAAAATGCAGCGACACACCGTTGCCGTCATGCTAACACATCAATCTGATTTTTCCGAGCACAATGACGACATCAGTAAGAACTCGAGTGCAGCGATGTAAATCCAATCCACATCCAAACCCAGACTTACGATAGGACGTGCACTACAAACTGCGCCAGCATTTCGCACCCCAGCTGATCATAAAGTCGCATTAAAGCAAGGGTAAACATCCAGAGATTTTTTTTGTGTGTTTTCAAGAAATGCATAGAATCCAACTTGGGGCTCCATGTCGCACTGCCCGACAGCCCACGTCTGTCAACAATCAACGGCTCGTTCCAAGGCAGGAAGATCGAGAGCCCAGGAAGCCCCCAAACGCGATGTTGATGCAGAGGTCCTTCCGCGCGTGACGCGGGCAGTTTCCGACTGCGTCCGGCAGCAGAAAAGCATGCTATCGATCTCAAGGAAAAAGAAAGTGCCACAAAAAGGGTGATCGATCACTGCCTGTCTTACCGCCACTGGCGCAGCATCCCGAAACAGAGAGGCTCATCCCGCTCTTCCTTTTCTAAGTTTCGTTGCCTCCTCGTCTATCGGAGGGCCGAAAAGCCCATAGCATTCACGACACGAATGCACTGCAGTGGCACAGGGAGGGTCGAGTCCAGCGTTTTATATCTGTATCACCATCGAAGGTCATTTTACTTTTGTCCTTAGTTATTTCTAGTAAAAAGTCCGCCAGAAGCCGCTTCCAGAAGGCAAGGAAGAGAAATTACCAAGTTTTTACTTCCCATCCGGTTTGACTTTAGCTGCGAAATGAACGTGCGTGTTTTCCCAAAAGTTGTCAGGCAACTGGGACGTGACTGAGGGCAAATGTAATTCGGCAATCTTTTTCACTCGATTCTATTTCATTGTTAACAACCGGCGCAGAAACCACCTCTTCACGGCGATAACGAGAACATGGCGGTGCCTCAGACAATCACGAATGGCGAAAAAGAATTAATTTTATGTGGAATCACCATATTCCACTACTATATGACCGTCGCATATTGCCAATTCGCCCTCTGGTGAAATTCCTTCCTTTTAAAGCTGTCGAGAATATTTTTCAAAAAAATCAGTTTTACACTTGCGAGCTCATCAACAACACTTCAACAAGATTTGCCACGAATAACAACTACTTGAGCCCAACAGTCCGCACTAGTTGTGGCACGCAAACCAGTCTTTTTTTTCTGCTCTTTTAGTGCGGAACCAGCTTCCTACTGATATTAAGCGTTCGGCATATTTGGGTACATTTAAGCGTGAACTACATTCACATTTTATGACCTTAACGAAATTTTTTCGCTGAAATATTATTACGCATGTTATTCGGGTCTTGTTTTCATTTAATTCCTGCTAATACAGATTTTTCCGTCCTTTCACTGCGAACTGTTGTTGTCTTGTTGATTGCAGTTGAATTCTATAACTACCGATAGGGAATCTCGATACAGCCTTCTTGTTCTGGGAACTCCTTGTGTATATTCATCGATGTACAGTTTATATCACAGAAAAAAAAAATCTTTTTCTTCATTCTCGGGTTCACGGAAACGCATAATGCTGAGTGCGCATTCAAGACCAGTTATTTATTCTCTCTCTTCTTGACTCTCAATCCTGCCTACCGTGACTGGCCTCGAGCATGATGTAATCACGGTGACCGGCTTAACAAAATATCATTGGCTATCCTGCGCAACGGCAGACAGCCAAAGAAAAGAATAAGGAAGAGAAGAAGGACGCGCTGTGTTCGTTCTGGCTATCCTGGCTGAACATCAAGGACTGATGTCTCTAGTTGGTATGGCGTAATGGCGAAACTGCCAAACAGTACAAGGCAAATAAAAATAAAATACGTAACAAAGCGCTGACTTACAATTAAGTTTTTACTCACAATGCCACCCGGCCACCTGTTTAAGTATATTCGGTCATATATGAACCAAACCGAGAAAAAAGAAACACAAGTGCAACCTATTACACACGCTGATTTTCGCGCGAACACAAGCGAACCCTACGACGAGATCAAAAACTGGTACTCATTGTTCGAGACACAGGCATAAGGGATGCTAACGGGCTTCACACCTAGCTTTATAATCTCGGTAGCCTCGATAATATTTCTTGTGAGTGTGCATTTAATCTTCGTTATAACTTTCCATTTATTACACAACGGGCTGTATTGGCCATCACTGCAGGAAATTACTAAGTTGCGATCCGCATTATTAAAAATTGTTGCAGTGTTCCCTAAGCATGTCGTTTTACACCCCCAGGTAAACAGGAAAACGGGCGACAAGAAAATCAACACATTGATATTTTTCGTGTATTATGGCCTGCAAAACAATTGCAAGCTGTAAAGAAGGCAATTTGTATCGAAACAAGAATCAGTTCGGCCAACATCTTTTCTTGATCCTTGTGCCGGTGCGCTCTTTCAGCATTATTATATCTTTGCTGCACATGAGTTCATTTACATGTACAGTAAATGTACATGTACATGAGTACATGTGTACATGAGTTACCGTCTGTCCATCTTATGTCGATCTTAAGTACGGTCAAATACGAGCATCGGGAATCAGGCAGCAGAGTCCCTGCCGTTTCGGCACTGTGGCGAGTATGCCCCTACTATTCGAGGAGCACCTGTCTAGTAACTGAAGCTGTGGACTTCTGAAAGGAAAAGAAGTCCTAGACTTTTTGCCTGTTTCTCAGGCACGACAGCTCCTGCAGTACTGTCCTCGGCCCAAGGAGGCATCAGCCCCCCCCCCCCCTTCTTCCCCAGATAATACACATTCTCAATTGCCAATAGGTGAAAAAGTGATGACAACGCTTTCTTATGATTTTTAACAAAGTCATATTGGAATACAGAAGTGGTGACGCCACTGATTTTACAGTAACTCTCGCCACCGACGCCATCGAAACGACCAAACCATCACGTTGCAGTTGTCGTCATCGACATTATCGTCGGGGAGGTCTTGGTGCACGCTTAATGACAAGAAATGGAAATTGTGCGTTTAAAAACCAAAGCCGTCTCCACTGAGTATGAACAAAGGCGAAATACAGCTTCTACGCAGAAGTCGAATGAATGTTACCCCCCTCCCTTCCCCGCGATGCAACACATCAGGGGTTACGCTTCGAAATCGCCTCACACCCGATCATGACGTCGCTTATCAGAATTTTTTTGCCGCGGGGCTCATTCCGCTTCTTTAAGTGGAGCGCCTGGCATGAGTTCTGCATTGTTTGTCACGTTGAACTGACCTCTTCGAGCTGTCACTCTAGTTTATCTATACCAAAGGCTGTACTGTTGTGCCCTAAGCCCAAAACATAAGTATGTGCGTATGATTTCAATGTGTTCTAATACATATATTTCTGGCCTTGTGGTGTATTTATTCCAGCGGTAGTGTACAGTATAGACTTCTTGTGTGTGCTAGATGCTGTCTGGTGCTAGGTGTCCAGTAAAGGACGCTGCCTCTTTCCCCAGAATCGCGAGGATTGTTCCGCATTTCGTTACCGAAAACAGTAATAAACTGAAATGAAATTTGCGAGGACCTTAAATATTCATTCATTTGGGGGATAGAAAACTTTATTCGAACATCTTGTTAAGCGTTGATGATGTACAGGGCCAGGGTCACCAAAGCCTACTGGTACGTCAGCTAGCTTGAGGCTATACATGCCTGCCATGTTCGGGGAGAAGTGTATGAAAAATGGGGGGACTTAATCGCTGCGAGGCAGGAGAAAAGAGAATGTTATAAATTAGCATGGGGTTCCGTACAAGTGGGGCCTATGGGGGAGTTTCGAATACGGTAGATAAAAGAACAGGTAGGAGTAAGGAATTTGCTTTATTGTATGCGTCGCAGAATGCATACTTCCATGGGAATGAGAGATTTCTTCGGAACAGTAAGTGTACAAAGAGCTTCTCTAATATTGTTACAATGACAACATTAGAGAAGCTCTTCGTACACTTGCTGTTCAAACAAACAATCAAAAAAACGTTAACGTAGCCGTGGGGAACTGCGCATCTGGCTCCTCGGGGCCACCCGCGCACGAGCGGTCGGCGGCTAGCGGTATGCAGTAAGCCTATGCTAAAAATATCAGTTAATATCAATACATTTCATCACTAGTCAAGATCGGGACACGGATAGCCGAACTCTCGGGAAAATACTGAATGCAACGTGGCTATTTTTTATTCTTTCTTACATGAAAGGAAAGCACACGTTCTACATGCGAGACCATTGCATCCTTACACAACAAATGCGCTGCAAAGCGGTGTTTAGTAAACTGCAACTGTGCTGCCAGTACGCTCATCATAACTCTGGAAGACAAACACGTGGGTTACGGAGCGCAGCCGGTCAGGAGATTGAACAGTGCTGTGCACTTCAGGACAATTCGGTGTATGGCCATGCGGAGCCGCCTAAGTCGACGAGATCCGTTTACGGCTATATTGTACACTGGTATGCAGAGTGTATGCGGTGCTAGGGCATAATATCACAAGTGCCATAATAAGTTCGGATAAGCTAATACCACTGGCTTAGCGCGTCAAAGGCTTTTGACATGCGAAAGGCGACGCCCGTGGATGTATCGCGTGGAAGTACCCGTCTAAACAATTGTCGGTTTGAGCTGGAGCTTTACTCCTTACCGACAATTGCACATCCCTTCTCCCGGCTTGCTACTGCTGACAAGCAGTACGAGTTGCACCCGGGCTTGTCTCTCTTCGTGCACGTAAACTGTGTCTGACACGCATCCGCTACGCTCAAGCAGCACGTGGTACACTGCACGGCCCCAAACAAGATTAAAGCCTGGCTCATTTCGCCGCGGCCAGAGCGTTCTCATTACCCTGTCACGTGCGTGACATCCAAGAGAAGTGGCCGGCAGCGACGCATGTGTCGCCTTTTGTAGCCGACGCGTACTCGCTCGTTGCCTCGGTCACAATTTTGCGCATACAAGCCACGTCGAAAGATCCTGATAGCGTGTAGTCGTTGCTCAGTGAATCCGGCACTATACAACGGTC
>JARKHS020009616.1:0-136877 GCA_030143305.2 Amblyomma americanum
CAGGTTTCAGTTGTTTGCAATTTGATCAGAGGGCTGCTCCATTCGCGGCAAACTGAATGTGCTCGTGTGTGCTTGTGTTCGCGCGCTCTTCTTCGCGAGTTTTTTTAAGAGGGGAGGAATGCCAGGTGGCGCTGAGGCAAAAAGATGTTGACGCTGGTGGCGCGCGGATTGAAGGGCGTTGAAGTTCGCCGTCTCTCCCATCGAAGGACGTGCTACTGAACCCTCTCTTCTCGGGTCCCTGTCTTGTCACCAACACCGTGACAATATACAGCTGTCAGTCTCGCCTACACCGAGCTCATTCTCGTCACATGTATAATTTCGTAACTTGAAGAGTTCGCCTTCGCCTGGACCTTTTGCACGTCTAAATTTTAATTAGACCGAGGCAGCACCAGAAGAAGACACGCAGTGCGTGTTGTTCCTTGTCATTTTGATGAAATAATTTTTCCTTTCGAAAGGATGTTTATTATTTGTGGGTTTAATTCGAAACCACGTATGCCTGTTGCTTATATGAGAAGCCAGGGTTTTAGGTTTTAGCTTAAGAGCGGCAGCCTTCAGTGCAAGGGCTGCGGTCCGGCGGAGTGCATGGGGCAGCATGCAGCCTTTTATCGAAAGTAACCAGGCAGCATGATTTTCTTCACATTAGAACAGTACAACCCTTACGGCTTCCCTCAAAATCAAATGTTCTCGAAAAGCGAGGAGAAGGGTTCTCATTACCATAGAGAGGTTTAGTGCTTGAGGGCTCATATAATAGCTTCAACGTATGACCGAGAAACAAAGCATCTAGCCTGGTTACTTTTCGCAAAGACTTTATATGATGCGTTTCTGTCTCCACAGTAGCCGACCGGATCAACGCCCTCTTCACCAGAAATATGTCATTCGAGGCGTATCTATTGCGCTACTGTTTTTTTAACCGCTGGAACCTTGTTAACACCTCTGGGCAAAAACCTGCAAGATGCCAGAAGCTGCGATAGCTCCATCCGAAACGCGAAGTGGCGTCACCGGGGTCACCGGGGTCACATAAAGTGGCGTCACCTAATAGCGTACTGCGTGGCCCAGCGTACACGATGCATTTCTGTCTGAAAAGGTAAAATTTTGTTTTTATCTGAGGCATATATCACAGACAACGCCTTGTTGCTCCGCCGGACTGCACCGTTGAGTTGTTCCAAATGTCTAACCAAAATTATCCCTGAGTGCATAAAGGAAGTAGAGACTGAGAGTGGCTACATAAAGTGTTATGACGGTGAAGATGTTTACCACGTTGGTTAAAAAAAGGACTCCGCCATCTAGAAGACATTAAAGTAACGAGCGTTAGCCGTTTGGTTCACTAGATGAAGAAAGCGAAGAACGCGCCGCTCAAGATACGTCCCAAAAGGAATATGCTTTGTTTGGGGGGTCAGGGTGGGCCTAGAGTTCGGCTTGCGGTGCGACATGGTAACAATTCAATCAGTAATTACATGTATACAATGCTTAGCTACTATTTAATTGTGGGTTCATTTCTATACCACAATCCATAGGTTTTTGTTTGCCTACCAAAATCGATATACAGCAGTACCCAGATGGGTGCCCTTGTCAGAAAATATATGGCGGAACGAATGATGCAAATATAGTGGTCACGTAACGTTAGAGTTTTTCTACCCGCTTAGAGTATATTCTAGTCGCCGCGGTGGCTGAGTGGTTATGGCGCTCGGCCCGAAAGACGCGGGTTCGATCCCGGCCGCGGCGCTCGAATTTCAATGAAGACGAAATTCTAGAGGCCCGTGTGCTGTGCGATGTCAGTGCACGTAAAAGAACCCCAGGTGGTCGAAATTTCCGGAGCCCTTCACTACGGCGTCCCTCATAGCCTGAGTCGCTTTGGGACGTTAAACCCCATAAACGAGACCAAACCAAACCAGAATATTTTCTTTTTTGGGGAGGGGGAGAAAGACTGAGAGAGCACAACTAATTTTAATGGCCGCCATCCTGGATTAGAGAAATCGAACCTATGCCGCCATTTCGTCCCCTGATGTAAAGGCTCTATATTAGGGTCGTTTCTTTTTCTGAATTACATAAATGACGTTGTTGCTATTCCTAATTCCCCAGTTCTTATTATGTATGCGGAGTACAATACTTGCCTTCTTCACGTATGATGAGTTAACTACACTGGACACAAATGCTAACAACTACATCAATTCACTCTTCAGATGGTTAAGAGAAAATTCCTTGGAATATGGTTGCAAGAGGACCTAAGTTGGACTGAGCATATCAGTCATCTAAGTGCTGAGTTGGCGTGTACTGTAGGTGTCTTAAATAGGATAAAATTCTCAGTTTTACTTTGGCTAAAGAAGGAAATGTACCAATCACTTTTCTAGTCTAGGTTTCCTACGGCATACTGGTGTGTGGTACAACTACACTTGGAAATTATAATCAACTTTTTCTATTACAAAAATGTTATCATGGCAATTTACAACATCTGGTAACCGCGCCTTCGTTTTTAAAATATCACTTGTTAAAATCAGGCCAACTGTAGTACTCTATATTAGATCATATGGCATACGGTAAGAAACTTAACATCTATTAATCAGGCGATGACTTTAATTGTCAGAGTAGACAGAAAATCTGTGAATGCCGAAAATAAGAAGAAAATATGGCAAACAATTCAGCGTGTAATAAGTCAACCTTATATTAAAGGAAACAGAAGAAAATATCAATTTCTGACATCCTGAAGTGCAATTAAAACGACATTAGAAGTGTTATACCTGAAAAAGGTATTCTTTATTAAAATTGAGCACTGGTCCTTATGCTTCTTTGGTTTTATGCTTCTATATGTTGCTTCGATGTTTTCATTGGCTGTGTACATGCATAAGCGGATTTTAGAATGTATTCACATACATTTTCCTTCCCTGTTTTTCCCACATGTAAGGCACCCTTTTTGTTAGGTATTATGATAAATGGATCACTGTCGTTATGTATACTTGTTACTAATTCTTTAATAGCTTTCACGTTTTGTACTAAAGCATCTGTGTCTTAAAAAACTATATATGTTTCGAGTGTGTTTAAGTTTTCTGTTGCATTTTAAACAACCTTGTAGTTCGTCTTTTAATTTTTGTACGCGCACTGCGCTCGACTGCAGAGGAACAGAGACCTCGTCAGGCATTGTAGCCTTTAGCCTCTGCCCCTGCAGCAGAGCTTGTATGTCGGTTGAAACCAAATACGAAAAAATAAAAAATAAAAATAAATATGCCCTATTCGCCACCTCTGCAACAGATTACTTCGCGATTATGTCGATGTATGACTGAATTAAGCTGCACTCATATCATCAGATGGCTGACAAAAACGAGGGCACGTCTACTACAGTCTCCTGAAGACAGGTAGGATAGGGCATTGACTTCACTACTCAGCTGATACATGGGATTAATTTAGGGGTGACTATCGATGCAACCGCCAGCATCACCCGAACTGGAAATGTCGGAGTGGAAATAGAGGCATCCATTTTCAAAAAATGGATGCCTCTATTTCATAGAATTATTTTCAAATATCCTCAAGAACATGAATATTTCATTCAATGCCTGAAACAGCACTTCTCTATTATCCCGCAACACTGGACGCATTCTCGCCGAATAAACCATCATTTAAAAGCACTAAATCATCGATCACACAAGCATGAACTCCAAAATAAAATTTTCTAAAATCCATAGCATGCTGAGGATACCAGCAGCAATATGCGGGGCATCATCCCTGACATTGGGTGTCTGACAAAGCCGCCGCCTGGTTTCTTCGGTAGTTCGTGTCGTGTCTTTCCACTAGTAAAACTGTTGCGCTGGAGCGACGCCGCAGTGTTTTATTGTGCTATTTGTAGCAATAAACCTGTCCTCGGGGACAGGTTTCTGTGGCTACGTCTTCGTAGTAGTGTTCATGCGCGGGCTCCGGTACATACGCGACTATTATGCGTAGCATTGCCACTGTCCTAGTTGATCACCCGCGGCACCTATGTGGAGCGGGGAGTCCTCTTCTATACGACTCACCTACTATCTGTCCTAATTGAGCTTTCGCACGTTGACACTGACTAACATAGAATCTTTCGTTTGGCGATGCTTCCTCACAAGCTAAAGCAGCTATAAACCGCAGTTTCTTGTCAGTGCAATTCTCTTGGAAGTCAATACAAGGAAATTGTACACAGATGAGAATTCTTAGCACGTTCCGCTGCGTCACAGGTCTGAGAAGCGGAGGCGACGGCGAGGATTCTCGCAGACCTGCGCCTTCGAATCTGCTGAGATCATTAACTGCGGCGGCGGTTTTTGGGTAGGAGAGAAAACAGAGGCGCATTTGGAAGCAGAGCGCTCGTATCTGCAACCATGCAAGAAAAAGAAAAATGAAAAAAGACCATCACGTCAGTGTTTCGCAGCCTAATCTGGAAACTTCAAAAGCCGCCCTCAGTTGGTACGGACCTGCAGCGTTTCCTGGCTCAAGGCAAGGCTTCACGAGTGCTCACTTTTGAGAAACGCAGAGACGGGAACAGGAAAGGGAATGACTTCAAGGGGCTTAGTTTTGCTAACGCTTGTCTAAGATAACACTCCTCACTCAGCTTTTTTTCCTCCATAAATACAACGTAGCCAAATGTCGGAGGATGATGCGCCTTGGCAGCCGAAAACAGGGAACGCAACTGATGGAAGTATATGAAAAGGAGAGTTACGCAGCACATCATAAAAAAGGAAGGTAGTTATATAGCAAGTGGCAAAATTTATTGCTGGAATCTATCATTGTGGGCCATATCCTAAATATATATGGTCTTTAATTCTTGGTAAACAATAAAAGCGGCAAACATTATAATTTGCCCTTTCCACTTACGACTGCATGGTTTTCAGACGTTCATCATTTGAAGCGGCACGAGGCGCACAGTGCGAGTGGGATGAGTAGTAATGGTTCCCGCGGGTTGCGTTGCATGGACGAGAAGCCAAACGATCTTCGTTCGCACACACAACTTATAAGCCATCGGTCCCATTCTTGGGCAATGTAAGGGACAGGTGCATTTTAGCTCAGCGGTGAACAAGAACGCTAGTGGGTAGATGGCGGCGTTAGTACAAGTTCGCGGTATGGCCTTTCTGCCTCCTGAACAGTTAAACCTTGAAGTCAGTGCTACAGTATCTTATGTTCTGGGGTGTGTCCTACTGACTTGCCTCCAGAGGGTAGGAGAGCGGCACGGTTCACTTCAAAGCTTGCAGACGTGGGAACTGGGCATTTGGAAGAGTCTGCATGCCATCTCAAATTCATTCAATTTGATGAGCTGTGCTTGTCTTTCTTCTGTAGTCCTTGCGTTTTTTGCGCTGCATATTTTCCTTTTCTGTGATGAACCAACAGGCCGAAATTACCATCCTTCATCAGTTCGCTACAAATGATGAAAGCAGCAGATGATGACTATGATTGTTGTGGTTGATTGTGCGCGTGACGAGATAGACTTTCAGAGGACTGCTCTGTGCCTCTAATTATTGAATTTCGTTATATAACTGCAGCTGTGGTAGACAAATTGCCGACAGTATAATTGCAACGCTAACCCGTAGAAAGTTTTATAGCGTTAGCCTAAATCATCAGCAAGAAAGAAAGACCGAGGAACAGAGCGAACGCTATTCTTTTATCGGTATGAAAGTGACACATCTTGACTCCGATCACTGGCCAAACGAAGAGTTCGTAGGCTCCACATTCTTATTCGTAGCGATGATAAGCTGAACTGTGCTCGCAAGAAAAAAAGAGGACGAAGAAAGGCGAGCGCTGACATTTCAGTGACATTACTGTATTACAAGCAGTAGATCTGACTCTGAACTAGAAACCGGGCATATGCAGACAAATAAGAGAAATCGTTTTGTAGCGAGAGCTACACTGGGCTACCAGTCGAGCACTTCGCGGTACATGGGAGAGGCCAGTTGTGCGCATGCGCCGTTACCATGGCAAGCGAAGAGCAGCAAAGTCCGGCGTGCGCTTCTACGTCGCCGTGGCCGCGCGCCCGCTCCAGCGGCAAAGCCGAGCGTGACGTCACGCGGATGAGCAGTTGTGCGCATGCGCCGATACCATGGTAACCAGAGTGACCACACCCGAACCCAGCGTCGCATGCCCAGGATTGCGTATAAAAGGCGGAGATGTAGTGGGCGTCTGTATCACAACGTTTGACATGCATGCAGAAAAGGAGAGTGCAGCCGCTGCTAAACGGCGGTATAGACAAGAGAAGATCAACTGTTCCGATCCTGAGGTTGTCGCCTGGCAGTTGGCTTGAACTAAGTAAGAATGCTGGAGTCTGCGTATGCGTGAAACAAGGTATCACCGCTGTCAGAAATCTCCCTTCGATCGCGGTGAATAATGGTGGAGCAGGCTGTGTTCGACTTCTGGAAAGCGGCATTATCACCCAAGGGGTCTACGTGGCACCACGAGCATCTGTCAAACTGACGATTCATGTGGTTGCCATATGTATAGCTGCCTACGGCACAATTACACAGTTGTGTGTGACTTGGGTGATTTCAACAGGAATCTCTTAGTCATTGTATGAAAGAAAAGTTTGACTTTAATTTAGCTTCGGACCCTCACGTCCAGGCTACACAATGGGGAACTACTTTAGAGCTTGCATACTAAAGAGGCTCTACCAAATCGAAATACTGTATCACAGATCATCGGGCAGTCTTCGTCTCTGTCAAGCAAAATGAATAAAAGATGTGTATACCCAATGTCTCTCATTGCTAAACATACAGTGACCACAACAAGCTCAGCCATGGAAACGTACCTCTTGCGACGTATATCGTGACATAGCCGAGGTAAGCCACTGCCAATTTTTTCATCATGGATTCAGCTCTGCGGACTGCTGCGGGCTCGAACTATTGAGGAGAAATGACGGTATACGAATAATACTGCGATATCAGGTGCTGCTTTGCTATAGTTATCGCAAACCATGAACCTTCGTCCTGCTTGAGAAATATTAAAATTAATTTGCGAATGCTAAGCGTGGGTTTCATCTGCTGCACAACACCCTTCAATATTTCGATTGCAGACGAAGGTGGGGAAAGGAAGATTCTAAAGGTATCTGAATCCGAGGTTTTTTATTGTCGCACCCTCTGCATAGAAGATTAAATGAAGAAATCTTAACAAAATCGGCACTATGAAAGTACTGAATCGTTTTAAGCCCAGTCAACGAAAAGATTCGGATATTGTTCTCAAATTCGACCACTTCGTTCCTACTGCACCCAAAAGTAGAAATGTAAACACCTAGTCGCCTTCACAAGAAACATTTACAGATTAGAAAAATAAGTTGCCAAGTTACTTTAAACCTCAATTTCAAACGAAGACTGAACTACGCGTACGTAGTCATGTATATTCCCATAGCGACCGTAGAAAAATGACGACCTACTCTTCTCTGAGATGTAAACCTTTTCTGAAATCCTTGCAAATTTTGCTTCCTTTCTTTGTCCATAGATTAGATAGAAAAGGCTATTTATCTATTTGAACATTGGACGGCATTCTGTCAACATTAAGGAATCCACGAGAATCTTTATCACATCTATCGCATCCAATGCGCCAAGCACCAGAATGACGGAGGTTGTAGAGCAGTCGAAGCAGTTTTGCATAGCATTTTGCACACCACAAAACTACTTGACCATGTCGCTGTTCGTTCAGAAAAAAAAAGGTGCGCCTCAGTAATATACCGCTATTTTAACTACATAACTCCTGCGGATGCGGTGTTCATTTACCCACTTCAACTTAAACGGTGCGTGCTGACTTGCTCCTCTGGATTGAATCTCGAAATTTTGAAAATGTAGCCGCAAAAGCAAACCCAACCATGAATAAAGGCAAAATAAAAAAAGCAGCAATCCTTACCGCAGATATACTGCAGGCGCAAGCGATAAACAAGCCTAAAAACAATTTCTGGCCAGTCATATTGTCAATTTCGGTGTCGTACGCAGCTTTAAGTCGCACTTTGGTTTAGGGCTGATGCAGCGGCCGACTATAAGAGCACGCAGCGTCATTAATGTCATCGGGAATGGTCAGCGCCACCGGTATGACGATGCCACAAAAAAGCATAATTCATGTGTTTTTATGTGGGGGCGCAGTCCACGGATGGCACGGAGCTTGCAGACCTCTTCACAAAGGCGTTTTTTTTTTGGCGGGGGGGGGGGGGGGGGGGGGTTGAGGGACGGCTGTATAGAAAGCCACAATTTGTAACCTTTTGTATTGCCACGACACCCACTAATCTTGCCATCTCTTTTATTCTAACGGATGCCCATTTTTCTGCTGACGCCTATCATTGTTATGAAAGTGTTCATATGAACTGAAAAACGAGACGCGATGGACATATACGAGTCGCTATTGCCGTAACGGAGATTTATTTTCCACGAAAAGGAAAAGTATGCAGAGCTGACGCTCTTTCAGCAAATTTAAATGACAGCCAGTCGCACAAAAGGTAGCATGCACGTTTTTGGAGTGCCCAGTTTTAAAAACGGAGCGCGAAACTGCAAGAGAACAAAGGGACGACTTGCATGCAACAAAAAAACTAGGCTAGGCTCCACAGCCGCGAAAAAAATTTAGGAATAATCTGCAAACTTTTGGAAAAGGCTTCTCTGTGCATAATGATACACGTGTAAGGCTGTACAACCAACAACAGCACTGAAGTCGGAATGAAGAGAGTAGAGCGCACACGCTCAGCGCCGAATGCCAGTAGTAAGTTGAGTGGGAGAAGCCGATGTGCTCTCGCTTAGTCGCGGCTGCTTACCACTATTCAAGCGTTCGTCCATACATGTGGGAGGTACTTCCCTAGATTTTAACAAGAACGTTAGGCGCCTCCATATCTGGTCGATATTCTTCACATTCGCCTTTCTGATAAGGCTTACTCATCCTTGGAGCACTGTGATTAGCCGCGTGTCCCAATTCTGCGCGACAAACAAATACAAAGCCAATAGGAATGCGGATCAACTTTTTGTCCAGTGAGCAAGGAAATCTGCGGGTTCCAGTGACGGAACCGTGACAATACTGACTAACCAGATTCAATGCATAAACCTTGCTGCACTCAGCAAAGTAGATAAGAAATGGGACTAAGAGATTTGCCCTGAACTTTTCATGACATCTATACGCCTTCGTATAACATACTGAGGGTTAATTGGTGTATTCATATAGTAAGTTGTGGCGAAGAACTACCGCAGTGTGACAAAATCCTGTTCTATTGGCCTAATGCGTTGTCGGCCGTGGGCACTACGATGAGGCCGCACCTCAGGACTGGTTTAATTCCATCTAAACACGATTTGTTTTAATTTCTGCGCCCACTTCAAGCGTAGCAGGGACCGGGGCCAGTGTAGCAGGGACTGGGGCTAGCTTAGCAGGAGGCGTTTGGAGGGTGACATTAGGATGTGTGTGAGGATAAGGTGGACGCGACTACCATAGCACATGGTTAATTGGACAGTTATGAAAGAGGCTGTTCCCAAAGCGGGAACAGTTAGGATGATGATGATGGCGTTAATGTTCGAACCACCGTAGAGAGAGTATGTAGTTCTGCAGTCAGTGCACCTTCCCGCACGACTCGCAATGTTTTGTCGATGGAAGTCCACATCTGCATAGATACAAATTTAGGTGTTAAGATTACATCGGAAGCGAGTCGTCGAAATCTGACGCCAAGTTTACATGTACGCAACTGCAAGAGAGCATTCAGCTTCCGTAGCGCGTATTGATAAGCAGGGCATCCCGGCACCGACCAGATATACGAAGGCAACGCTTAAAACCTGGTGGTACCGTTTAAATGAGATTACAGACTTACTATGCAGCCGATGTCCTGCAAGCCAATTTTCCTAAGTTGGCTACCTCGTTGGCAAAAACTGGGCAGTGCCATATACCCCGATGTAAACGCCACTCATTCAAATGGGGTGGGACAAAAACTACTGAAAGGATTAGGGCGTTCCCCGAGGCAACGATAGGGTAGGTTGCAGTTAAGTTGCTCATCGTATTTTTCGTCAGCACGAAACACGCCGGGACTGCAGGCGGTAAAATAGTGATTGCGTTTGTGCTGTAAAAGAGTCGCCTAGTTGATAGCGTCCCCGACGAACTGTCAGAAATATTGCTGTCGTCGATGCGAGCATTCCCTATGTGTGCAACTGATGCGACAAATGAAGTACTCCAGTGAAAACCAACTAAGATGTGAAGATACGTTAAAGAATGCGTTTTTCATGCCGCAGACTTCAGTGTAAACGAAATATAACGTTTGTTGTAATCTATACCTTCTGTGTTGTCTGCCTTAACTATGCCAATTGGTGTTGGTGAATATAATCTGTGTTAACCATAAAAAACTAACAAGCCAAGACTTGATAAAATATGACTGTTACACAGCAGGATACTAGATTCGTGTTATTTTCGACTGTTTAGAGAGCGCAAGATGATGCTGAAAAGCCTGTTTAGAGAGCGCAAGATGCTGCTGAAAGTCAAATAAACCATACGGTGACTCTTTTGTCAATCGGACGGTGCACAGCTATTGGGGACATAGTGAATAGTTTGATTTGGTTTATGGCGGTTTAACGTCCCAAAGCGACTCAGGCCATGAGGGACGCAGTAGTGAAGGGCCCCGAAAATTTCGACCACCTGGGGTTCTTTAACGTGCACTGACATCGCACGGTACACAGGCCTCTAGAATTTTGCCTCCGTCGAAATTCTACCGCCGCGGCCGGGATCGAACCCGCGTCTTTCGGGCCAGCAGCCGAGCGCCATAACCACTCAGCCACCGCGGCGGCTGCCATCCTGACTAGAGGAAAGGAACTGACATGCGTGGCACCTGCCGATGACGTGCTTACAGGAGATGCTAATAGAAGCAGGAGCAATTTATTAATGCTCTAGCTTTAAGAGAAGAAATTGAAAGTAAGGAACATTATTCGGACAGCCACATTAACTATCACACAGAGCCTATACCTAGTACGTCATAACAAAAGTACCCTTGATGAGGCATAAAAGGGCCCCACTATTCGCATTTTAATGTTAGTGTTATTCAGTTTTAACAAGGTCTCAATAGGGTTCTACGAATCATATGAGTCTCTCATTGAAATCTGAAGGAGTGAAAACCACACTGTCAATGAGAACAAAAAGATTTTCGTAGCTCTAGATGAAAGCTATGAGTTCCTCATTTTTCGCGTTGACAGTATGATTGTAAATGATTTGTAATTAGTAGCAGGATAATGATTTTCTAATACTGGTCTTTATGTCATATGAGGACTCACATTTGAATGCATAAGCTCTCGTCCATGACAACTCTTCTCTAGAGTTTCTTCCGCTCTCCGGTTCAGTACCCTTCGTGCTTCCCTCGCAAGTGCTCTACGAAAGAGCGAGAGAACATCATAGCCAGAATCCATGAAATATATGCTCACAGTTCCATTTGCATTTTTCATCACAAGGTGGCGATTTCAATAAAAGGCGTTCGCATTCATCCGGTTAGATCGCGCTGATGTTACCCATTGGGCTCCTTAGAAAGTGGCACCCGTCACAACTACTGAACGAATACAGGCGTCCAAATGTGCACCATTGCAAAGCACGCGTTCTGTGCCATTCAAAATGCAGAGGCGACGGCATGACGATTCTATTTGAATTTCCGGAAAAAATCTTGGGTGCAAATCGTCTGCATGTGAGCCAGCTCTTCTACTCTTTTTACTAAGTGTGTTTCGGTTTTTTTATAGCCATACAATGTCCCCAATTGCAACGGTGTTGAAGTGCCTCGTGTATGGAAGAAACACAACGCATCACTAGCACTGCGAGTAGCTCTGCGTGCATACTCTCGGCATCTTTGGAAGAGCAGCGCAATGTGGCAGTAGCAAAGCGTAGCATCGTGCAGTAACTCCTGAGATTTTCACTGATTAGAAGGCGTCTCTGACACGGTGCTATAGTGTCAAAGAATACGGCCGAGAATGCGTACAAGCCAATAGAAGTGGTTCCACCTCACCTTTGTGGCCCTGAAGGAGCATCAAAAGGCAAACAATAGCTGGTGACGAGAGAAAAATACAGTTTGCAAAAGAAAATAAATACGCCGGAATGTGCAATTCTTTTAAAATAACTGCCGGGAAAAAGGGTTGACAGTGCCAGAAATATATCTAATCAATGCAGAATATTTCGCAATATTTAATATGTTAGATTTCGTGCGAAGTGTAAAAATCACGACTTTCTGGTAGGCTATATCAGTGCATATTTTTCGCGAGAATAACCTTATGAGTTGCTACGTTGTGTGTATTGCAGTCGAGAAAATAGAGTGTTGGAAGAATACTTGCCTAGTAGGGGCAATGCTATGTAACTTCGTTTAATTTTATTCGTGCGCGTCTGTCATTACTGCTGGCATTATTAAACCTGCATCGTTTTGAATAATTGCCTTTGGTGGCATTTTCTTTTCATATTATGCTTTTTTCGTGCCGTCTTAAGCTGGATTGTACATGGCGCCGATTTTATAACGGCCTTTTTTAATTTTCTCATCTGTCGAGCTTTGCGGATATCTTTTTCGGCACTTTCCTGGGACGCGATAACGAGGGATAAACTGTGCATTAAAAGGCAAGAATCCCGAATGCAGTGTAACAATATATTGGTTCGAGCATCATGACACAGGACAATAAGGGCAAGGAATATGAGGCCAATTTCATACACCCTCTAAGAATGTAAAGAAGCCAGCGGGAAGCATTTCTTGGCCCCTTTCTCTGCGAAGCTAACTCAAACACCGAGTACACTCCTGGGATAGATATTTACGTTCGGAAAAACATGACTGCAAATAAAACGATCATAAACAGAACTCAGAAGACCTGAATTAGGACTCGCCGTCTCTAAGGTGATCAAGGCCTCAGCTCAGCAAAAAAAAAAGCGTCCGCTTGACGACACATTCAGTCTTTTAAACGCTATTAGATGTAGTTTAGAGCTAAATATAAATTCCTTGGAGGTTTTCGTATCTGACTACATTTGGCCCGTTTGAACCGCTGATGCAGGGTGCATGATCATATGCATCTTTTTTGTTATATATCTTCATCCTGCAGTTCTGCCGAGCAAGACTCCAATACGTATCCAGAACAGCTGCTTAGAAAACATGCGACAGATCTGCTTTTGGCTCGGTGCGCTTTTCTGTATTTCAGCAAAAGTAAGTAATGCAATTTTCACTGACTCGGGAGATCATGTCGTTTCGTTCACATTTTAGAGTTGTACTGAAGACCTGTGTGCTATAAGTCAATGTTCTATAAGTGTTCTATAATACCAGTGTTCTATAAGTCGACCCTAAAAACACAGTTTTCCTCCATTTTAATGAGCATTCTTCGAAAGCATTCGAACGAAAATTAGGTTCGGCGTAAATTAAGTTTAACAAGGTTACCGCTTGTACTATTGCGACTACCTGTCGTTGTCGCACTGCCAACGACGAAAAAAAGTCCACCCTCAGTTTTCAATCTCATGCAAAACAACGAATCTTCACGTGCCTTGTGCCTGTCGATATGAAGAGCATCGCGCTAGTGCAGTTTATTACGCAACTGCGGAAACGGAGAACGGCGCACAACAGAGATCAGGCAGTGCCAGCGCTGCAGTCAGGATCTGCGTGGACGTGCGGTTGGAATTAGTATAGTGCTTACGTGTCTCAAAATTTCGCCACCTCTCTTTACAGTACTAATCTGTACTGCTATACCGAAGCAAATTGTATTGATCTGCAGTAATTTGTTTTATATTTTTTATTTTTTTATTTTCATTATATGATTAATTTTAGCTCAGATGTAAGTTATGTGAAGCCATAAATGAGTTTCAGTGTTATAAAAACGAAAATTATTCTTATTCATGCTGACGCATGGGAGGAGTGGAAGTTCAACCATAAATGTAAGTCCCTCCCGCACCCACCACTGAGGCAATGCGGGGTAATTCTACTGCGCAAAATGTAAGTCCCTCCCGCACCTACCACTGAGGCAATGCGGGGTAATTCTACAGCGCAAAAGGCGGCAAAAAAAAATGTCGTCATGCTTTTTATTCAGACGTCTTGTAGGTGAAAGTAGTGTTGATGGAAGAAAAGATTATAAAAACAGATGCCACAAGCACTCTTGGGATCGGTATAGGAAGTTATCAGCCAAACTAAAAACATTAATCGAAATACTACCAGTGTCCTCCGCACACTTAACATGCTGCGAGTAGCGGTTACTACCCTGAGTGGCGTTCGAACACAATACCTCGGATTGGTCCTCTCCCCTGTAGCTCGAGTGACATACAGCTAAAATACTGGCGAGATGCTCGTAAAATACTGGTGAGATACTGGCGAAAAAAGGCCAGGAACTCGCAGAGTACAGAAAACGCGTTACAGCTCGTGTTCCTATGAAATATCTACCCCAGAATTATCGATAACGCGGCAAATCATAATTTTCATAAAACAAGAAACAAGAGGAAATAAGGGTAGAGGCGGAAGCAGCTCATATTGAAGTTGAGCTCTTAAGAAAGGCTCAGCAGCACGCCTAAAAGCTACACACTCCTTCGCGTGTGTTTCCGTGACGAACTGGTTAGCTTACTATGAGAGCCACGTTGTTGACACGCCTCGGCAGCTTATGTATAACCGTGAACCCTGCAAGCCCATAAATTGTTTAATGCTGCTTTTGCTGTGAGGCTGGACGCTTGCAGAACATACACAAAGAAATCTTTCATTACTCTATTGAGGGATTTCCACCTATTCGAAAAGAGATATTTTCCTGATGATGCCGATAAGAAAATAAAAGGTAATTCTTCCGGTACTACGGACAGTGAACAATTAATAACATTAGAGTAACATAAACATAATGATTGCAAAAAAATAATAATTTTTCCTTCAAACAGCTACTGTACATTTTATCACTAAAAAAACCACCTGCAGCCTGCTTAATCCTACTGTTGGTAAACTACGTCGTCATCTACTTAAAAATTATTGTCATGCATTCACCAAAGTTAATGTTCATTTCTGTTGCAATGAAAACAGGTTTCAATGCATCTACCAACGTACGTTTCTCGCAGAAAAATGCTTTGCTTTCTTGCTGGGCTATTAACTGATGCAATGACTCATTTGTTTTTTCTATACTAGCATGCAGCCCTAAGCGTTTACCGCAGTTACATCTCAGATGCCCTTCCTCTTCACAGACTGTTAATTGGTTCACAAGGTGTTCTTGTTGCGCCACATTTCTTTCTTTCATCATTATACCTGGCGTACGGGCAGTTTTCCCGGATCTTACTTTCACAAAAGGATTTATTAATACTTGTTATGTGCTTTTTTTCACCCATCACTTCTTGGCTTGTTTTATGTTAGGAAGTATTTCTTGACTACATTCTGTACATTACTTCTTATTTAGCTCTGTATTAAATAAACCGCATATATTTGGATGTCTGTTTTTTGTGATCACCTTTGTTTTTCTTCGCCGCTTCATTGTATGTTTAGGAATTTCTTTGGTGCCAAAACTAAAATTTTTTGCAAACAATTCATATTAGCAAGAGTTGACGGCTTCAAACAATTCAATCCATTTCAAAGAATTTCAACCCGCTTATCAGCATGCAAATTTCTTTTCGTTGATATTCAGGATAAGCATTCGCCTCAATATATTTTTTATTGGTGCGATTAAGGCAAGGTTTTTTTTTATATTTACAGTCTGCGGGCACAGTAGTCCAGATCCCTCACCAAGAATTTTGAATGGAGTGGTAACAAACAGAACATCGATGCCATGGATTGTAAGTTTTCGTTTTTGTGGTCTGAATGTGAATTTCCCAATCAGCTGGATGTAGAAAACGCTGCTAGTAAACTGCTCGTGGCGCCGTAAAAGAAGTTTACAGAAAAAACCATTCTGAGCACACTGCCCACTTTCAACCGTTAGTCCATGTGGCATATAAACAATGTGACAAGGTAATTTGAGCATCAACTAACTGCCTGTACTCTGCCTTCTGCATTCTAAGGGAGCGTCTCAATGATTGCAAGCGTCTCGTAATCGTTGTGAACGCAACCTGAAATGAGCACATGATTAAGGCGACTCGCAATATAATGGTAATTATTTTACCATTGTGCCCATTTTTGTGTGAATTTATTTTGGACCGTATTCTTTATTACATTGACTCGTACTGATACGCATTATAAATATATCTTCTAGCGACAGCACTCGAACTGACTGCGTTATGCATACGCTTTGAAATAAAGTAGTTCAGTAATTCAATACGAACCTCCCGAGGGAGTATAGTTATTGCCTTTTTATCCTAATATCCTAAACGCAGTTTTTAGACAGCAGCTCATGATCGACGTTTTTGTCAATCCCTTGAAGCCCAGTCTCCCAGAAGAGTAGACTGCATTTAAGCATAAAATGTATCGCTACGCAGTCTGCAGCTGCGAACACTTAAGCCTTCTCGATCCCTGCTGCCGCTAAATCATAGCCGTGGATGCTCGACGATTGCGATGAGTTTTATAAGCGCTACTCATTCTTCCCAGTGTATTTACTTGACGTCCGTGACAGACTGTGAAACAGTACCGATACTAATCGCTGTTTCTTACTTTGATGCAGGTACAGATCACTATTAAAACACAACTTGGACGTGTTTTGTTTTGCAGCGGAAACATTATCACCAGCCGGGTGATCTTAACAGCTGCTAACTGCTTGTGAGTGTGCTAGGCAACCTTTCTTATCTAGCGAGATAATTTATTCGCACTTTGGCCTTGCCTTTTCAATACTTTACGCTGTACTGTGAACTGTTTGTCATGGCATTTTGGGCACGACATCCTTAGTCTCTATCCACAGCATTCTCAAGCAACCAAAACTCCCTGAATCTCGCTGAAGTTCATGCAGAAGGAAAAATGAATTCCCGTCACAAAGTTGCACACATGCGACAAAAAAGCATACTTATTGACCCTGAGCGGAATTTTAACCTAAGGTGCAGTTATGTACCTGGTAAGACTGATGCTTTAAAAAAGTCAACTTTGCTCCAAATGACCATAGTTTATTTACCAAGTATTTATACGCAGGAACAGTAATTCGTGGGGTTTAAGAAATGCTCCTTGTTCCGTCTCTTTTACTCCTGTTCATAAGCCCCCTTTTCCTTCAGATTTCCCATTTCCGACTAGCCGATCTCCAAGCTCTAACTAGAAATCGGATCACTGTTAAAAGAAAGGTTGTCTGTGGTTTGTCAGATGACATGTGGCGGAGCTTTATGGTCACTAATAGCGACCGCGTGTAAAGATAAGATGCGTCGCGTATGCCACTTTAGCTACAAATTTGGAATTCAAGGCTAAATAGGATATTTTGAGAATTAAAATTTAGCAGTTGTAATACAAACAAAATCCATGCTAGAATTCTCGAGTCCTGGCCTGAATTTCAATGCATTCAGCGCAACAATGGCATTCAGGCTTCACAGTTCACAGAGGAGATAAGCAGGAAATCCTTGCATCTGAATAACAGTTAAACATACTGCCGTTGATGTCTATGAACTAAGGTAACAATAAAAATGAGGGCAGTTGGTAAAAGAGCATCAGGCAGCCAAAGGTAGGGCGCACTCTTTGAACGGCGAGTGCGCTGCTTGTCGAAATGTATGGGCACGTTGTTTCAATCTCAGGCTGAAAATACGCTGAAGGAAAGCACCATTCGCTTCAACGTAAACTGGATAATATGTTAGCAGCATTCAAGTGAAGAAAAAGGTTACAAGTACATAACTTTGAAAAACTTGGTGGACACAAGTTCACGTTAAGAGTTTGATGCAATAGCGTTAATGTGCTCTTAGGGTCGCTTGGTTCCTTGGCGCACCATTTTGCAAACATTGACACACTTGCAGTCATCACTTGCATTTCTTAGGCTCCTTTTCTACAGCAATTCGCGCCACAATTTTGTCAATTTAATTGAGTTAGAGTTGTTGAAATCATGAAAAACTTCATCGATCCCTACATCTCTCAAAGACAAACAAAATCAGATTTAGTTAACATAAAAAGGCACCTCTTTTTAAAGTTCATACCGATTAGATAAGTAGCGTTCTTTTCAGTTATACTCATTGTGAATTGTTTACCCATTGTAATTGGGAGTCTAATGACTTTCTTTACTTTTCAGTGTTTCAGACTTTCATTGCAGATTTATTCCCTTTTACTTCGTTCCTATGCTAATTTGCATTGTATTCTAATCTCCAATAGCGATCACATTTCCTACTTTTGTTATTCAAAGTGAATGTTAGTGTTATATTTCTAAATATTCTGTCTATTGGGTTGTCTATTATGTTATGGACAACCCCGACGAAAGTATCAATGGCAGAGCGTTCATTTTAGTGTGATGAATGTCCCTTGAATGCAGCATGCAGCGGAACAATCAAAATACAAGTCAAACAGCAAGCTTTTCTCTGGCGAGAAAAAGCTTCTGCTAGCATTTAAACGCCATTTGATCTTTAATGTCCATTATTTGGTTCAAGCGAAAAGTCCTTTAACCTGAAGATCTTCGGGCAGGACTGAACGTATATATTGCTAGCATATGTACTCATAGCCTCCTAACGCTTTTTAGTTTTACGATTAAGACCTCTAGGAGGATTTCATATATCTTGCAGCCGCATTTTTGTATTACTGACGCAACTGGAGGCCCTCCTCAAGATTGTTACGTTGGGAACTCCACCCTTAAAAGTGAACCCGTAAGCTTCATCTGCATCTAAACCGAAAAAAAAATATAATCAAGTTGAATCGATCAAATTCACCTATTTTGAAATGCGAGGTGCTCTTGCAAGGCCTGCATTTATCACCCTGAGCGAACGGTCCTCGGTTTTCTAGAGGTATCTTGCACGGCTTCTGTCCCAAAAGAAAGCGGTTCGATACCGCTGTCCTCCTTTTTACTTTTGAGGGGAACTGCTTTTTTACGTGGGTGATGTCTTTAGCAATCCTGATGTTCATTTAAGGACAATATCGACGAGAGCATTTCCACCAAACGGGACATTAAAATCTATGCCAATAAAATACTAATCTTTCCGGAAAGTTTCACATGCTTCACGTAGATTGGCGCAACGGGAGGATACGAGCAAAAAATAGGGAAAATCCAAGCACAAGCTATAAACGTGATTAGAATGCCACCTAATTACTCATCCCAGCCACGACGCCTTTCTAGCAAGAAATGTGACAAAAAATGAGAACACGCGAACTTAGGCGCCATAGACAAACTATAACATGGCGCATAAGCCTTAAATTGCAACCAAATATTCTGAGAAGAAACAACGCAAGTGAAAGACCACACTAAACTGAATGTAAGTGTAATTAGCATGCATAGAATTGAGCATGCAGTGGAAATCCACCTGAAAAGGTCCATCTGAAAAGCAACTGGTAAATATTTGGGAAGCACTTACGCTCCGCCTTGAAGGGTAAGACGCTTTAGCGTCAAAAGGGTACCGACAGTGGTTTATCTTGCCCACGCAGTCAGCGATAATGTTTCTGTTTTTCACAATAGCAATAACCATACGACATGCCATGCTGCGTTCATATCTGGTGAGCAAGCCGTAAGAAAGTGCCTACGTGGCGTAGCGTCCTAGCGGTAGAATGTCTGAATCGCAACCTAAGGAAAATGTGTTCACTATCTGACAAGCAAACCCAATTGCTATTTGAACAATTAATCTATCTTATACACCTACGTGTACCAATGCGTTAGTGTCATGTTGCGACCTTCGAATCAGAAGCCTTCTAATGTTTTGATTGCGTTACCAATCTGCTGCTCCACGGGTCACGAAGCCAGCTTGCCGATCAATACGGAATTGTCGCTTACAACTACAAAGCTTCCACAGAAATTTCTGCAGAAAGCGAAGCCTTACGCTATTTGCTAAAGCCGAGACAATCAAAACAAAAGCTATACAAAACGATCAGGAGCGTGCGTCGCTGTGCCACCTGAAGGTGTTTTTTACAAGCCTCTCATAGCATGTGATTGCTGAATACTTGTATACGCCGGCCTAGCAGGTGAATCAGCGCACCTCTAAATTGCTAACATGGAAAAAGACTGATACCGAGGTATTGCTCGAGTTGCGCCGAGTAAGGTGCCACTCGAGCAATCACCTTTTATATACAAGCATTCAGATCAGCACACACGAAAAATATTTGAAAGTGAAGAAATCGTACCGACAGGCAAGAAATCCATTATAACGACGTTAATATTCTTAACGAAAATTATCATTCCATTTCTAGGCCAAATTACAGCTGTCTGCATGTAGCATTTGCAACAATAGGGGTGTTAGAAAAGGGCCCCGATATTCGGGCTGTTTCGTTTTGTGGTTCTTTTAGTATTTAGCTTTGATCTCTCTTTTTATTGATCTCATTTCTGATGGTACTGGCATTTGAAGTTTATGCGTTTATCCCTCCCGTTTTACGATTGAGGTTCCAGGTATTGTGACTTTGCCTTTTGTCGTGTTGGTTTTGATTTTCGTTTTCTTTAATCTTCTGGTTTATTGTAATCTTAGATTCTTTGAGTGTTTGCTCTTCTGGCACGCTGATGTCGCAACGTTTTTTATATTCTTTTTTCGTTCATTTTCTTTTCATCAGGAGCACGAGCCTAACAGTTCTGCATAAGTGTTGTCTTGGTTGCTTCACGTTTTCGTTTTTACTTTTTACATAGCTCTTGTCAGCCGCCGCGGTGGCTGAGTGGTTATGGCGCTCGGCTGCTGGACCGAAAGACGCGGGTTGAATCCCGGCCGTGGCGGTCGAATTTCGATGGAGGTGAAATTCTTGAGGCCATGTACTGTGCGATGTCAGTGCACGTTAAAGAACCGCAGGTGGTCAAAATTTCCGGAGCCTTTCACTGCGGCGTCGCCAATAGCCTGAGTCGCTTTGGGACGCTAAACGCCCATAAAAACAAAACATAATCCTTGTCAAGGTTTTTTTCACTTCGTGCGTCATCGCATATATGTTGATTACATATCTATTCAGGTTAGAGTGGTCCGCAATGTACCTTCTTTTTGGCTTCGAATGTTCGATTTCCAATATGTGCTCATGCGTGGTGTCATTTCTCGTCTATCACCCCTCGCTCGCACATGACTCTAAAGTACCTGTCCCTCACGCTATATTGAGCAGCAGGAATGTGGGTTCTTATGGCGAAAAAATTCCCTGGCTGTTTTTGCCGATGCGAAATGTAACTACATTTCGAGGCTTTATAATCGCAGGAAGATAAGTTACGTACTAGTGGTTAAAGGAATATAGTGATACAGATGGCATGAGAGGAAACGTGTCCTGCTGACATCTTTTTTATTTTTATTTATGTAACCCACTGGACAATAGAAGCGCCTCTTAATGCTCTAAATCTGCCCTTTTCACAGAGTGCGGTGCCTTTGGGGAGTGCCGAAAATTAGGATAGTAGAAAAAAAACTCACCTAAGAGACGTACTCGCGATTTGGTTCTACGAAGAGTCAGCTGCGCCTGCGAAGTGACAAGAGTGTGTGTGACAGCTGCCGCCATCTGTCGAATGCGCCTGTCATAGAACAGAACTGCCCATGCCCAGTAGCAACTGGCGGTTTGATATTCAACCACTGGAGCTAGGGGAGAAGGGGCGCGAATGCGAAGCACGGCCTTGTGGAAAAGGCGGATTCAGCTATGCTATTATGGTCTTTCCTCAGCATTTCATAGCTGTCCCCTTTCTTTTTACCATCCAGTAACTACGACATTCATTCAGTCTACCTGCACTTCCACTCATCGACTCACAAGTGGGGCCCAGTACAGTGCGGAAGCCGTTACACTCAACATCCAAAATACAAGAAATTTGTTTTACATTTTGACGTTGCCATGCTGCAGGTAATACTCTAATGAGAACATCGCTAACGATGTGTTTCACCTCAAAAGTGGCGTCGTCCGACAACTTGTATCCCTCTGCAGTAAACCAGACTTCGCGTATTGGTTTGAGCTGAGGAGGAAAAGATATAAATCTAGCCACAACGCTGATGACGCTAACTTCAAAGTTAACTGCATTCTTCCATGCCAATATTTGAACTAGCTAAGTTACTTTGTATTTTGCAATGCCACCAATTATGACATTTTAATACGCGGCATTGTGGTGCGAAAGGCAATAAAGCAATATAAAAGATGCAAGGGCAGCTTTATACGCCAATTGTTTTTATCAGATCTGTATTCATCAATATAGTAACCTAATCGGCCACTATTTTTCAATAGTCTTTCCTGAATTGTTCGCTTTTTTGCGTTTATTCTAAGGGGGAAGTGCAACGGCGCTCGTGACAGCTACTGATATTCGGGTATGTTAGCCGCCGATCAAAAATAAAGACCTATAATGTTTTGTGAAGATTTTCAGGTGCATATAGCTATTAAGTTCCAGAAGTGGTTCCTGCCTGCGTGTCTGCCAACAAAAAATACGAAATTCATCAGCGAGTGCTACACAGTCCTGGGCTGGGAAACAAATACTGCAAGTTCGACGAGTGTAAATCTGTTGATGTGCGCATGTGTTCTGACAACTTTTGTGCTTTCTCCAAGTGTAAACCACTTAACATATAAATACTAAATTAAGCAGTTTATTCATAGAGCCTCTTGAAAAGTGTAGCCTTTCCGCGATTTTTCTATTAATGGCGTTCTTGGCTTGCGTTTCGAGGCGTGCAAACTTTAGTTGTAATCGCGGCTGCTGTGTTCCGATTTCATCGAGTCAGCTATGGACAATAAATTCAATCTCACACGACCCTGCTTGGACGTGCCGGCAAAAATTTTTTTGGTGCTGAAAACGGTTTGCTAAGTGCAGTTTAACTCCCCAAAACGCTTCAGGCTGTGAGGGAGGCAGCAATAGAGGGCTCAGGAATATCTCTTGAACATGGGGTTCTTTAACGTACTTGCATCGCACAGTACATGGCTTGAAGCATTACGCCTGCATCGAAAGCAGCTGCCGAACACCATTACCGCTGAGTCAACGCAGCGGGTGTGCATTACAACAGTCAGAAATCATAACACGTATTATTCGCGGTGTCATTTCCTTATCGTTTCAATTACTGTTATTTTTTTTGCGATATCAAAGTATCGCAGTTTTCATGGGACCAATCAGAGCAAATAGGTTAGGTGTGTGTCTCGAGTTGAAAATGAAAAAAAAAATGAAAATTACTTTTTGGGTAAACGATATGGCAGAGTAACTGCCTCACATCTCTGTGGACACTCTAACCCCGCAGAAAGAAAGGGGATAAAGGAGGGAGTGAAAGAAGAAAGGAAGAAAAAGGTGCCATAGTGGAGGGCTCTGGAAAAATTCCGAACACCTAAGGATATTGAACGTGCACAGCCTGCACATAAATTACATTCATAGGAAAAATATCTGAACCTTGCTTAACTAGACTCAGTAAACGGTAATGTAGCAGTACATGGAGCTGTACAATGTACACGTACCATTATATCAAGCGCTTAAACTAAACGACCCATTTCAACGACGGCAATCTTTTCCGCCGTCCTTCTATTCTACTTAACTTTGTTTCTTTTATGGAACATTATTCAATTATGTATGTTGCTATTTTTTTGTTGCTTTCCTTTATATAGTTTTTTTGTGTTTTCTATGTTCTCGTTACCAGAAAATTCTTCAATCTGTTTCATCTTATGCGATGTCGTCGGGTATTTAAGGTGACAATAAATGAACTGAAAGACGCTATACCATTTTGATTGCAATTGGGTCGGTGAGTTGAGGGAAAAAATAATTAATCTTGGTGATTTAATACTATTAGTTGGTTACATGGCATAACGAGTAGATATTGCCGTTTTTTTAACACTTTTTCACTCACACAGTTTGAAAGCTCTCCCTGCTCTTTGTCGTCATGGCTACAAAATATTTAGATTTCCAGCCCTTGAGATTCCAAGACTTGGAATGCTTAGCAAAATGTCTTGTTACATGCAGAGGTTTAGAGAACAAAGCACCTTAAACAGAAGTCCTGACGCAATAATATAAAACACTTTTTTATAAGTTTGCATGTAGTTCACTTATTACGATAAAAATTCAGTTCAAACGTCCAAAACATTTTCTATTATTTTGTAAATTTCTTTTTTTATACAACAGCCCCATATTTACAGGTGCCGCTGTTTGCGTCGATTACGAGAATGTACAGTGGCAATCGAAAATCTTTCTCTCATGTTTCTTTCGAGAGGAACAGCAACCTTGAACAAGATATCAATCATGTTAAATTGAGCATAACTAAAAATAGCCAGTGAAGGTCACCCTAAAAATTAGCATGGGAATGCAAAGGCTGCAAATTTTATCAAAAGAGCAGGTTATTCATTTCCCTTACTCGCAGCCCGGCATGTGATCTGGGAAAATCGCGGCTCCAAATGTTACAGTTCCTTTTTTTTTTGATCAGAAGAAGATTGTGGCGCTTTCGATCGGGATCATGCTTTCATATCCGAGAGTGCACACAGATTAAGAGGAAAAGTCTCAGGGAACAATAAGAGAAAAAGTTATTTAATAATAAAACATGTAGCCGTGCTCCTGTCCCTGTGCCACTTTCCTATCGCTTTGCTTGGGCCTCTGCATAAGAAAACGTGTGCCCAATTGAGGGCATCACAGATATTGGCAGCGATTAGGTCCGCTTAGGTGAAATCCCAAAATTTAGAATTAAAACATCTCCCTAAAGTCAGGGGAAACACGATACTCAATGGCTAACGAATTCTAAGCAAGCACGTTGGGGGATTGTGTTATAGTTCTAGGGGGAATGATCCCCGCCTTTACCGGGGATGGTAGCGGGGTCAGTGCAGAAGACGTCTCCAGCGTTCAAGCAAGCCGGGAAGCTTGGCGAACAGGAAGCCACGCAGCTGATAGGGACGGCGCTGTAAAATGGTCGGAGCCGCGTACAATTTTGCGCGCCACGATAAGGCCGTGGCTTCAGCAGCAAAACTGAGCGACTTCAAATTGCTAACGTGAAAGTTTGACGCCGTGCCAAAGTGCATTAGGGTTGATAAGTTCTTGTAGGCCACGCAGAGCGCGGGAGATGACGTACAGGCGTCTACGGGACGGTTTCGTAAACTGAGCAGCGCCAAATTAGACCCCCAGTATAGCTCATAACCTAGCACAAAAAAACTTCAAGAAGACTTCGAACAAAAAATTAAACCCGCAGCAGTTTCTGAACGGCCTGCGCCACACCGCCAGGCAATTCACACTCTTATATCATTCCTAAACTTTAGATGAGTCCATCGAGGCGGCTGTAAAAAGGAAAGAATTGAAAATGCAGTAAAGAGCCCCGAGATACCTGTTGAATGCATGCAGGAGGGAGACAAAAAAAATGATCAGCTAAGGTCACCTGTAGTAAGAGTTTAAGAGTTGTAGAAAAGAATCGAGCTGCAGAACAAAGTGAGATGAACAGGAGAAACCTACCACGGCACCGGTATCATTAGCCTTGAGCACAATATGGACTTATTGCGACGAAGCGGTTCACGCTGGTTCAAAATTAAAGTGGCTATATAGATGGTAAAATCGGAATTGCCTTACTTCTGTACGCGGCCATATAAACAGCGAGACTGGAAGTGAAAAAAAAAAACCAATGACTGAAAAAACTTTTGAAAAAGCATTTTTGCCACATGTTTTCACACATTATTTGTTCTTTTTACCACTTCTAATGTGTCATCTTGTCTGGCGCATTACACTTCCCCTTTTTTAAGCGTGTTTTTCTGTGTTACTCCGAATACACCAGGATAGCGTTGTCCACTTCTGATCCATCGCGACTGCAGAGTTTTTCAATTTTCTGTCCCCTCCCATTTAGCTTCCCCTTTTCGCTTGTATATTCTTCTGGGCCCCCAAATAGAGATCCGTTGTTAGTGAACCTCTAGTCGTGTCTCCCTGCTGTGTGCTGTTGTGCTCGTTGGCTGCTGTTTTAAATGCAATTATAATACTAGATTTGTAGCGAGAGCTACACTGGGCTACAAGTCGAGCATTTCCCGGTCGCTGGCAGAGACCAGTTGTGCTCATGCGCCGTTACCATGGCAACCGGAGATGAGCAGCAGATGCGGATTGTGCATCGTCGCCGCCTCGCCGCATGCCGCTCTATCACCCAAATCGCGCGTCACATGCGCAGCATTACGTATGAAAGGCAGAGATGTAATTGGCGGCTGCATCAAAACGTTTCACATGGATGTACAAAAGGCGAGTCCAGGTGCTGCTACATGGCGGTATATAAAAGAGAAGATTAACTCTTCCGATCCTGAGGTTGTCGCCTGGCACTTAGCCACTCAACAAAAGAGAGAGTGAGCTTAAGAAGGCGAAGAGAGCAGCGGAGACGCCCGAACACAGAGAGGAAGTGCTTCCCAGACGGAGATGCCAGACTGCCGAACGTAATAGACGGCCCATAGCCGCCGATATGGGGCCCAATGCCTCTCATTGCTGCACATACAGTGACCACAACAAGCTCAGCCAGGTAAATGTACCTATCGCTACGTGTATCCTGGCAAAGCCGAGCAAAGCCACTGCCAATTTTCTCCATCTCAACAACTTCAGTTTTTTCCCTGGCTAGTGGCGTCTTGAACCTGCGCAACACTGCGATGTTTCGAGGCGCGGGAGTGCAACTGGGCGATTTCAGAAAATGCTTAATAATTTTGCTGCCTTACTTATTTCACACGTGTTTCGCGCGCTACCTTAGGTTCTCATTAGAACAGCTCCCATTTTAGCATATATGCCGCTTTCTAACGCCAGCAGCACGGAATTTACGTCAATATTTTAGTATATTTGAAGGTGTCTTAATGAGAGGCTAAGGGAACATGCAAACCAACTTAAAAAGAACTCAGCCACTAAGATGATTGACCACATTCTAAAATACTGCATTTTTTATCTCTCCTTTGACGACACCGTAGTTTTGCGCAGGTTCAAAGCGCAACTAGGACTGGAAATAAATGAAGCTTACGAGTTTAAAGGGTTCTGGTAGCGCGTGTTTGTGCAATCCCTTAATTTTGCTCTAAAGAGGAATTCGAATATCTTACGCAGCAATAGAACTGGAATTAAGCAATTCACCTCGCGGTTTAATTGAATCTCAGTTGATTTGCTATGTCCGTTTGTGATTTATCGTATTTCATCTCATTGATCAGATCAACTGCTGTATAACACCAAGTATTCCTTCAATTAAAATCTGACTCGTTAGTTTCCGCTCCGTCCTCTCAACTTTGGTCCTCCCTGTGCTATCTTTCTGCGCTCAAAACGAATTGCAGTAATGCACTAATTAGCCTGCATAAACGACCTCGCGTATTTACCTCTTCTAGTGGTACCATTTTTATTCTCTGTTCTTCTATGCGCCATACGCTAAAATATGTGGCCTTCTTTCAAGACATTTCGGATACTATTCATAGCTAGATAACGGCAGCTGCGACCACAGTGCTAGAATAAGTTACGTGCACGAAAGCAGATCGCCGGCGCGGTGATCTGCGTCTCGTATTGTAGGCATCCTACGCAGGCGGCGCTCTAAACGCTTACATTGGAATACTATCGGATAGCAGTGCAAGCCATCAAGGGTAGAGTACAAGGTTGGTCCGAAGAGGCGGAGACTTTGGGACAACTGACAAACAGATTCAAACAGGCACATACCTGTAGATTAGCCGAGAACATTATCGCAGTCACCCAATGCATGGAAATCACCGAACATTAAGAGCGACTGCTGTCAATCGCTTTTCTGGACATCAAAGTGGCTTTCAACAATGTGAACTACACCCCATTATTGCAAATTTTGCAAAAATAGTGCGTGTGCTGTAAAAGAATAAAGTTGTGATACGAAATTAAAAAAAAAGACAACAATGTAGCTGTGGATCGGAACGAAATGGAAGGTGCAGGAAGAGTTACGATTAAAAAGGGGCTCACGACTTAATCTCCCCTCCCAGTTATGTTCTGCATCAGACAACTGAACACAAGTTAGAAGAGGAGTGGATTATGGTTCACACTGTACCGGCGGTACAAGGGCCAACTGGAGACAAGTCGCATATCTGAAATAATGCATGCTAATAACATAATTCTTCTAGTAAACAGCGCGACAGACATTCAAGACTTGGCGCACATTTGCAGAAAAGAGGCGGGTGCTCTAGAATTCAGATTCAGCGCTAAAAAATTGCGATTAATGGTTCTCCGGGACCAGCCTGATACAGTCACCCCACAAAACTTTGGGTTACGCATAAAGAGTACAAGTATATTCGTATATGAATAAATGATGACATAGACTACATGCGAGACCAAAAGGAGAAAAACAATGTCAGAGGCAACCTGCTAAATACACAAATGTGCGGGAGCGCCCCCCTAACGCCGGGAATGTTCCGACAGAAACCTCAGAGCAGTGACTGGCAGCTCGAGGCCTTGACGGGCGCACCGTGCAACCTTGTAGGGTTGAAAACACGGACTCGCCCCGCCGACAGGCAGTGCGCTTTGGGGAGATCCAGTCTCTCGTGTGCCTCCCTCGGAACCGAGCGTCCGCCATCCTCCTCGCCTCCGCAGCCATGTGGGACCTGTGTTCGCATTGTGCATTCCTGAACGATCATATTTGCATGCATCTGATTTTAAAGAAAATCTTTACTGGCCTAGTGGCCCTGCTTTCAGCAGTATGACCTTCATTCGGCCGCAGCTGCACCGTAGTCTTGGTAACGCCGCCGCAGCGTGCGTATCTCCTTCTGTTCCGTCCCTGATCTCTTCCCTTAAGGTGCGGTTCATGAGTCCACCGAGACGTGAGACAGATACTGCGCCATTTCCTTTCCTCACAAACCGATTTTCAATGTCCTCTTTTTTTTCCTTTCTTGTTTCCTTCCGTCCTTTATCCCATACCTTAGGGAGGAGGAGAATAACTTTAATAGAGCAGGAGAAGTCTGCCTGGTTCTTTCGCTACGGGGCGGTTCAGGTGTCTACCGAGATGTGGCAGTTACTACGCCGTTTCCTTTCCTCAAAAATCAAGCACAACAAGTGAGCCGCCGGCATTCGTTGGGTTCATTGGCGTATTGGCGTTAACAGCGTTGTAGAGGCCGTTGATTATCACGAAAGGGAAGGGTCAGTGGACACATCAGTCTCGCTCTTATGAACGTGGCGTTGGTATCCAACTGCAGAAACCTGCTTTGATTGCGTTCTGCATAGTGGACAGGCAGCGCACCCACCCTGACACCCTGGCAGGTGGCAGTTAATGGTTGATCGCGAGAGGTTAGTCACCCAGTGAACGCTGCGGACTATTAGTGAAGTGCTGCGTGTCTGCCACAACGTTTTCAGCACTAATGCATGCAGTCCGCATCTCTCTCTCTCTCTGTCTCACCACCTCAACGTACCTGAAAGCGCGAATGAGGCGTCCGCATATCCAGGGAGCCAGTTATGCGCCCTTCCTTTCCACAAAATCATCGGCGTAAGAACGTTGTCGAAGCCAACGCCAATGAACACAATGAACGCCAACAGCTTTCGCTTTGAATATCCTGGATTAGCTCAGCAAATCCGCATTCAATTTTTAAGTTTGTTGTTGTGTGCCTGTACATTCTAACGTCAGGGGCCGGATTCCACTTCGGTTCCGTCTCCGAACCGTTCCTTTTCGGAGTGACGTCAAATTTACGACAGCAAAGTACGGGAGGAGAAAGAAGGGGAAGCCAACGGCCAATCGGCGAGCGCCCGACCTCGCGGGAGCCCGGCCCATGACTTCCTGGCTTTTTCGGGGGCCGTACACTAAAAAATAGGTTCTTTTAAAAAGAAATCAAATATTACAAATAAATGGCAGTACATATTATTTAATAAGAAGTCGCAGTACGTGCAAGAGTGTGCAGTAAAAAACTATTTTGACGTTTCTTTTGGTACATGTTTCTCTTTTCTGTCGGTAGATGGTGTCGCATACGCGCGCAGGCGGTGCCGTTTGGGAAAACATGTGCTTTTTGGCGCGCGTTGAAGTTTCGTCTGTATTTGGTTCCGTTTCTGACAAGACTCGCAATGGCAGAAGCAGCGACTCGCCGGCTTCTTGGCCCCAATGTTTCACCGCGACAGCGTACTCTGCTTGTAGAGTTCATGGAGGAACGCCTGTGGCTCGTAAAAGGGTCGTATGTTTTGACGCCATAAATTATTCTAATAATAAATGATGCCATTTTTGTGTTGCCTTGCCGAGTATTGCTGTTATATATATATCAATTTTAACTGTTTTCATGTAGGGCTACAATAATCGTATTGCGGCGCAGAATGAAATATATTAAGAAAATAATGCGGAAAACTCGACCGAATTTGTTTCTCCTAAGTATCGTTACCATGTTACCCGACAATGTAAATGACGTTTCCTCACTTCGATTTTGAGTCCATTGAAATTTAAGCATTCAAATGCACTCAATCCACGCAGGCGGCTGACATCCGCGAATTATGAATTTGTTTTAACGAGTGGACAGACTTGTAGTACTTACCAACATCGTGATTAGAGCGTAGTAGCCCTTTCTGGTCATGAATGCCTGCGTTTCACCAGGGTTGCGGCCTTTGGGCTGACCAATGGCAACGAGGGTTCCATCGATGCAGCCAACAACATTAGGAATTCCGCGGTGCGAAAATTCTCACACTGCCTGCTGCTTTTTCCGCTGGCATGGACAGAAAGGTTGCCCACCCTTTCCGCTTGCCTACTCGAGTTATAGCTAGCGCTACTGCACTGACACAGCGGCTCATTGAGGATTGCGAGAGGTGGATGGTCACTTCCCTGCCGACAGAAGTCTGAGAGCTCCCGGTAGCAAAAACTGAAGCGCACCGAGAACTTTCGCTTCTGTGGGAAGTCCGGTCGGCCCATTTGCCCGATTTCGCCCTCAAGATCAGCGCACAGCCTACGTACCAGCGCCTTACTCATCCTGAAATGGCGGCGGAAATACTCCTCCGGCAGATCGAAAGCATCTTCCGGGTTTCTAGGTCTTCTCTGCCCAGTGCGGCCGCATAGAGCCGCGAAAAAATACGGGGTAATGGGCGCCGCCATGTTTGTTAACAAGCGTGCAACAGCGGTTCCCGCGAAGCGGACCTACTCGCCGCGGTTCTTGTGCCGGCCGGCGAAACGGTTCCTTTCGGCGCCGTGGCCACGCCCCGTGACGTAGACGAAAAACGCGGAGCCGCCTCCGGAATCTTTTCGTCACGCCGGACGTGACGAGGGTCGGCCAATGAGAGGAGGCGAAAGGAACTGGTTCCCGGACGGAACCGATGTGGGATCTGGCCCCAGCTGTACCCTTTTAGTGTTGCTCTATTTTTGTACAGGCCTGAATTGGGAACAGTTGGGAATAAGAATAAATGGAGAATACCTAAATAATCTGCGTTTCGCTGATGACATTGCCTTGCTGACTCACTCAAGAGGTGAACCGCAAATCATGATCAATGAGTTAAACAACCAGAGCAGATTGTTGGGTCTAAAAATTAACATGCAGAAAACCAAGGTAATGTTCAACAGCCTAGCAAGGGAACAACAGTTCACAATTGGCAGCGAGAGCCTAGAAGTTGTGACGGAATACGTCTCCTTGGGGCAGGTAGTGACAGCTGATCCTGATCATGAGAGGGAGATAATTAGAAGGATAAGAATGGGGTGGAGCGCATATGGCAAATTCTCGCAGATCATGAGTGGCAGTTTACCAATTTCCCTCAAGAGGAAAGTGTACAACAGCTTTATTTTACCGGTACTCACCTACGGGGCAGAAATGTGGAGGCTAACGAAAAGAGTTCAGCTTAAGTTAACGACAACGCAGCGAGCCATGGAAAGAAAAATGATAGGTGTAACGTTAAGAGACCGGAAGCGGGCAGAGTGGGTGAGGGAACAAACGCGGGTTAATAACATCCTAGTCGAAATCAAGAGAAAGAAATGGGCTTGGGCAGAGCATGTAATGCGAAGGCAAGATAACCGCTGGTCCTTAAGGGTAACGGAGTGGGTTCCAAGAGAAAGTAAGCGTACCAGGGGGCGGCAGAAGGTTAGGTGGGCGGATGAGATTAAGAAGTTTGCAGGCAAAGGGTGGATGCAGCTGGCAAAGGATAGGGTTAATTGGAGAGACATGGGAGAGGTTTTTGCCCTGCAGTCGGTGTAGTCAGGCTAATGATGATGATGATAATTTTTGTATCCATGTCATTCGCTTTCTATATATTTGGAGCTAATCGGTTGTGACACGGTATTGTAGAATTGTTGATTTCGCTTTTATGTAGCCGTACAGCCCTCTTCCTAGTATTTCCGTTTCTGTAGTGAAATAAATTGGTTTTTGGTGAAAGAAAGGACGCAGTAACTGTCTCACATATCTTGGCGGACACCCGAACCACGCTGTAAGAGAAGGGATTAAGAAGGAAGTGAAATAAAATAGGAAGAAAAAATTGGCAGTGATTTAGCTCTGGTTAAACCTGGAGTAACACGATAGCTACAGCTGGCTGAGTGGAACTTGGTCACGTGACCAACCACGTCACGAACCACGTGTCAGCCACGGCGCCGCGCCGCCGGCAGCTGCTCCGCGCCACGTGACCAAGTACGCGACAGCGTGGCGGCGCAGCCACAGCTGCTCCGCACCACGTTACCAACCACGTGACAGCATGGCGGCGCAGCCACAGGGTGGCGGCGCCGCCACGCTGAAGGCTCGAAATGCCACCGTAATGTAGCTATCGCTACAAAACTTGCCGTAGAGAAGGTCCTCGGTATAATTTCGAACGCCTGGGAATCTCTAACGTGCTCTGACATCGAACAACACATGGGCGCGTTTTTGATTTTGGCTCCCGGCCGCCGCGGTCGGGTTCGAACCCGGATACTCCGGCTTGGTAGATGAGCGCCTTAACCTCTGAGCCACCACGGCGGGTCCGCTTCTGTTGAAAACTTTTCCTTCCAGTGTATGTGAATACCCAGCTGTTTTACTTGTACAAGTCAAAGTTTTGCGAATTCTTTCGGTACTCTGAACGCACTGGTCGACTAGCCTAATGAAATTAATGTGCCGCAGGGATCTGTATTGAGAAGGCGGATAACCGCCGAGGGGATCCGCGCCTTGACATGCCCAAATCGTAAGTTTGTGACACATAAAGAAAGCAAAAACGAACGCAACTGTCACCAAGAATTGTGTGCTCTAAGAATAAAGAAAAAGTTGCTGATGGCCTAGATCTGTTAGGCCAGGATATATGTAGCGAAAGCGCGGGGTGTCCTGCATCGGAAGAGTGCATTAACTAGATGTGCTTTTATTCATGGTTAAAGCTTGAGCCGTCCTGGCGGAGTGGTAGCTTATCCGCCTCAAACGTCAAAGGCCCTGGTTCGATTCCGAGCCCCTCGGCACAGCTTTTTTTTTATTTAGTTAGTGTGCGGGCGGTTTCAGTGGCTCCCATAGATGCCGACACAGAATACGTTGGTTAGCGTTTAAGCACAGGCTCTGTTAAGGCGCGTTCATACACTGGCGTAACGAACGAGGGCGCACGCTGCACGGCGACGTCACGTCGGCCAAAGCGAGACCCTCTATACTCCAACTGCGCTTGACCGCCGACGAGTTCTGCGGCTTCGGCGCACTCTGACCGAACTGGCATGGACTTGGACCACGTCTCTATTTCGCGCCGAGTGTGCCAGCCGCCGCCGGCCCGGCCAGACCAGTTCTGCTCCGCGGCGAGGCGCGCATTGTGACGTCATGTGCCGCGTCAGAGCACCTCCACCACGAAATCGGAAGTTCGCGGCCTGTAAAGCTTTCGCTGTAATATGAATAGTGTTCCGGTAATCTAGAAAGGCGCTCCGGCCGCGCACGTGGCGTTTGCATACCCTGCGGTGTGCTTGGGATCTGCCAGAAATTCCACCCTTGAAATAAAGCAGAGGAACGTCGGTAGGCTTGCCTTGGGGACACATAGAAACACCACTAATGAAGCAGTTCAAGGTGATCTGGGTTGGGCAACATGGGTAGCGCGTGACGCAATCATGAAGGTGTTCTATGATGAACGGTTGATGCATACGAATGAATAGTGATGGGCAGCACCAATCCTGATGTGCGTATGGTGACGCAGTATGGATACTACATGGGGGAGATGAACTAGTCTGCTACCAAAAAAATACAAATATAAAGGCAAGAAACCAATACGAAGGCAACCTTTAAACAGAAAATGCGTAAAAGCCTCATAATATACTCATTGCGAAAAGAAAATGCTTGATAAGCCCACGTTGGAGTTCTGAAGGACGTCCAAATCTAAGACGAAAAACCAAAACATTTTGACAGTTACAAAAGGAGTGGTTTACTTTTCGAGGTCAGTGCTGTGTGATTCAGGATGAAGGGCTATCGACAAAAGCATGGCAGAACGGATGATATTTACTTTTGCTGCATGCGAGACAAGGAAACGATAGTACACATTCATATGCAGTGCAAGAATCGCCATCCCGCAGTGCACGATCCGTGAAACACGATGTTTGCGACTAGTCAGGACGCGCTCAATGCTGAAAAATCTAGAAACAAGAGACGCATAGAGGGCTGGTGGAGTAAGTCAAGAGAGTGGCTTAGAAAACGGAATTGGCAGTTATTTGAACAATATAAAGCTCGAGGAATTAATGGCTGGCCTCGTCACGACCCCGATATAAAAGGCGGCTAATATCTATCATTGCATCCATCGTTCCAGCCAACCATGTAGCTGTCTGTCTGTCTGTCTGTCTGTCTGTCTGTCTGTCTGTCTGTCTGTCTGTCTGTCTGTCTGTCTGTCTGTCTGTCTGTCTGTCTGTCTGTCTGTCTGTCTGTCTGTCTGTCTGTCTGTCTGTCTGTCTGTCTGTCTGTCTGTCTGTCTGTCTGTCTGTCTGTCTGTCTGTCTGTCTGTCTGTCTGTCTGTCTGTCTGTCTGTCTGTCTGTCTGTCTGTCTGTCTGTCTGTCTGTCTGTCTGTCTGTCTGTCTGTCTGTCTGTCTGTCTGTCTGTCTGTCTGTCTGTCTGTCTGTCTGTCTGTCTGTCTGTCTGTCTGTCTGTCTGTCTGTCTGTCTGTCTGTCTGTCTGTCTGTCTGTCTGTCTGTCTGTCTGTCTGTCTGTCTGTCTGTCTGTCTGTCTGTCTGTCTGTCTGTCTGTCTGTCTGTCTGTCTGTCTGTCTGTCTGTCTGTCTGTCTGTCTGTCTGTCTGTCTGTCTGTCTGTCTGTCTGTCTGTCTGTCTGTCTGTCTGTCTGTCTGTCTGTCTGTCTGTCTGTCTGTCTGTCTGTCTGTCTGTCTGTCTGTCTGTCTGTCACAAGGGTAGAAATTTGGGCGAGTCGGTAACGGTGATCCATGGAAAGTGAGAGTAGCGCAAAACGGGACAAAGGGACAGAGAAAGACAGACACAACACAGGCGCTGTGTTCGTGTCTGTGTTCGTGGATCTCCGTTTGAATTTTAGTTGTAGTTCATCTCCCACAGCAAGTATAGGGCATGTACGAAGTGTAGTGTTGGAGGCAGGAAGAAAAACCTGCGTCAAAGCAGTTTGACTGGCCCCGTCTACCCGTACAATACGGCATCGCAAACACGACAGTTAGCAAGCATGGTAGTTATATATAAAAGAACTTATATTCCAAAACAATAATTCACATCAAAAATAATATACGCTTTTAGACGAATGGGAAACAATGAATAATACATTCATGGAATTATATTAAGATCATCCAGTGTCTGGCAGTATCTTCCAATATTTTTTTTCTTCGTTGACGGCGCAGCTGTTTTAGGTTAGCCGGTATTTGCTTATTGTTCCTGGTGGGCTATTTTTCACCATTTGAAAACCATAGTTGGTACGCGCTCGTAGAACGTGTCAGTGTAATGATGGTGGGTGGAACGAGGGGACAACTTGATCTGTAAATTGGCAGCAGCTCGTAATGTTCTTTTTTTTCTGGACATCTAATTTTAGGATGCCAGTAGATGATGCTCCTACAGGGTGGAAAATTTTGCAACCTTGAATTTGAACTATAGGTCTAAGTGTGGGCATTGTAAAGGGGGTTCACAATTGCTCGTGTCGTATTTTTGTAGTATAACCAACCTGCTAACTTAGTTTTTGGTATCATCACCCAAATCCAGCTGGTAGCAATGTTAATGAGATTCGAAAAGTGTGTTGTGGAGTATGAGATTTTGTGGGCAAGGCAAAAAGTGCTGCACTTTTCTGAATAGAACTAGCGCTTTTCATTGCGTAGTTTGTATGCTATCCGTGTGAAAATCCCGAAGCATGTATTCCTAAAAAAACGACACCTAAAGTTTAAGCTATAGAAGAAAAAAATTCTATTGAAGTATTATTGCATTTCAGGGGACTGGGGTGCACATTTGTCTTCTTAGAGGGAAAGACAACTGCCTTAATTTCGAGTGGTTTGTTTGTAGGTTGTTTACGCTTGACCATTTCCCTAATTTGATCAACATTCTAAAACTTTACTTTAGTGGGAAAACGAACAAAAGGGGTAAAAGAATATAAGGTACCGCTATTGATAAGATTCCTTCTCTTTTGTGCTTGACTCCTTGGGCATGATGTCCAGAAATCAAGGCATGTATAAGCGATCATGGATATCTCTGGCAAATCAAGACTTTAAGTTCCTACGATGGGCTGACCATTCGTTTACCTCTGCACAACCGACTTTCAACATTCGAATGCGATGCATATATATGGTGCACAATTAGGACACTGTTCTTTACCTGTTTTTTCCGGCCCATATTTTCCCTTTTCGTTTTTTGTTGGAGATTTCAGGGCCAATCCCCGCGCATTATTTGCGGTTTTTTGAACTCTACATCTTTTATGATTGTTATCTCACCCTGCGGAGGATCCTCGGCTTCTGTGCCGAAATTAGTGAACTGATAAGAGAAAGAACTTGAAATACAGCTAAGTTGTCTAAGCAACGCCCAGTATACTACCCCACACGTGAGAAGGGTAAAGGTGGGAGAGAAAGAAAAGGGGAGAGAAATAGGAGATTAGATTTTTACGTTACCTAAGTCATAACTAAAGGCACACAGGTCACACTGAAAGTTTAGATACTTCCACTCAACCCTGCGTTGTTTAAGAACTTCATAAGCGCCTTAACAGCTGTCCTTTGCGATGAAGGCTTTGTCCAAGAACTCACAAATTTTGTTTCTGCAAGGCCACGATGATACAAGCGCCGCAGCTTTGCATCCAGCAGGACACGCTCACGCTCAAACCGAGGGCAATATCAAAGGCGGTGCTCAACTGTCCCACTGCACCCGTAGTTCTCACATGCAGGAGAGTCGGCCATTGCGAGTAAATGGCGACTGACACACCTTCCAAGGAGGGCACATCAACTCGCTCAATCACTGCATTGTTTTTTCATGAACACTTGCGCCAAATAATACTCTACACGCAGTAGAGAACCAGCAGTCATGCGCGAAAGTTGGCGGGCACCTGCCGGCTACTTTTTCATGCTCACTCAAAGCCGGCAGCAGAAAAGAACCAGACACAACGAAGAAACACACAGACGTGGACGAAGCTCAACAACTAGCTCAACAATGTACCTTTTTCATGCTCGCACCTTCTTCCGGAGAGCACACTTGTGTATACTAGTTCAGAGACGGCTATTGGTTATATTCTCTCAGACATCAGGCAGCTACCATGCCCGCGGCCAGTGCACCGTGTAGTTCTGGCGGGTTAGGGAGCTCTGGGTGGGTTAGGTTCTGGAGGTTTAGGAGCCGATGGAGGAGCGCCTGCATTGTAGCGTGCAAAAAGTGATGACAGGAGAAGGAATGGTGAGAATCGTTAAAGTTCAAATCTTGACTAGAAAAAACTCAGCTTCTGCAAAGTCGATTAAAAATTCTTCCTCGACAATATTCATGAAGCTGTCTACTTTACCATCCGAGGCATACCGCAAAAATTATTAGAGCCTGTTTCAGAGCACCTTTAAGTGGGAATCGGCATTTGTAAACGACGCTCCCTGCCACAGCCGACGCCGCCCGCGCGCTCTCTTTCCGGGATTTCCCACGGGACACGTCGCTGATCAGGACTCCGATTTCAATCCGGTTTACACGTTTGAGAAAATATGCGGTTATTACAAATCCACGCACCAAACTCTTCCCACCCCGTACAAAAGGCTGGGGAAGGACAACGAGCGGGTACTCCTGCGCCTGCTCACTAACACGATGCTGTTCCCGGCAGCTCTAAAGCATTTCGATCCATAATTCGACGTGCGGTACTCACACTTTGGGGAGGTGTCTGAAACCTACCACATGGTGTGGGCCTGCCAGCAGAACCCATCCCTACCCCCTATCCCAAACCTCACCCGAGAAGACTGGGGGCGACCCTGTCCGGATGCTGCACCCTCGAGGACCAAAGGGCCGTAACGCAGCGCGCCCGGGCTGCGGCAACCGCCAATGGGGTGCCTCATTAGGCATCCCAGCTAGTGGTTGTAAAGGCGTGACCCTTCAGATCACGACCACCAGCACCTCTCTCTATTATTAATAAATTTTTTCACCACCACCACCCTGCCACACGTGACACAACAGTGTGGCATCGCAGCAGGATAGGACGCCGGGTTTATTGAGTTGAAGTAAGGAGGCAAGGACGTGCAAAAGGCATGTCGCGTTTCCAGGAGTAGACCACGGCGCTTAATTAACGTTTCCGCCAAGCACTCGCATGTCTCCATCTGTGTCAGCTGTTGTAAGTGGTACCCGAGCAATTTAGGCACGGTCGTAGGCTGATCGCGGTCGACAGTTATCTAAGTCATTGCTGACAGTGAAACTGCCCCCTGGTAACCACTGGAAGATGATGTAATCACCATCTTCCAGTGCCCGGTGTTGTCATATCAAGTCTCCGCCACTAGTGCTCCTGGTCGCCATAGCGTAAGGCAGAATTGTAGGACAGCTTTAGAAACGCGCAACGCAACCCATTCACGAAATTGTTGGGGACCGAAGTACTCGGGAGCCACACAAAGAGCGGCCTATTCTGTCCAGATGGAGGTTGTCCAGTGCAGTTTTTCGATGCGAAGAAATGAAATGATCATGCCGCAAGCAGAAACAGTAGATGACACCGAGCCGTCCGTATATATATGAGTGCGGTGACTACATTAGGCAGTGCAGTAAGGAAGGGTCCACCGTTGAAGGGTCGCTGTCTTTAAGTGCGATTTCTTCGCTATTCGTAGAATTGTAAGGCGCACACATGGCTCCCGCAGACAGCAAAGCACAGAGGAAGGTCCTGTCGCCTGGGATAACTGTGATGGAACCGACGACAGGTGTGCGGCTACAACGTTTGAAAACGCAGCGCGCTGTCTGTGCACCAGCACTGACACAAGGTGACAGGTAGGAATCATTGTTATATGACTTATATGAGAGCGCAATGTGTCGAGGGCTATGGACATCGAAAGCAGGCAGCTCTAGGCGATAGCAGTGTTTTCAACTGTTGCTACGCTGCTACGGAGACCCAGGCATGCGCGACGAGCCGGACCTTGCACCATCTGAAAGGCCCGCAAGTTCGCCTCGCATGTGTTTGATAGCACGATTGTGCTGTACCGGAAAACTCTGCTCTACACAGCTGCAGCGTCGACTGTACCAACAAGTGCCATGATTTCCAGTCCAGAAATTTGCGTAGGTGATAGATAGATGTTAGCATCTCTTCTGATAAGGCGGAATGTGGGCTTGATGATACAATACGGTCTATGATAACGCTTCAGTAGGAGTTTCATTAGGACATATAGGCTGAAGCGCTGGCGAAGCATCCGCGTACGAGGAGGCCATCCATTCTTGATTGTAGTGCGCGTACAGGTCACACTCGGATGTGGAGGCGCGAGACAGGGTTGTGAAGGTGGTGCCATCGGCGCGTCGTTGCTGCTGCTTTTGGCAGCAGTCTTTCTGGAATTCTTTTTCAGGCGAGAACGCATTTTTCGAACAGTCGCAGAAGTTTGGCGTTGCGTACAGTTGGCTCGAACCAAGGTCTTTAGGACGGCGCGGTAGTTTTTTATATGTGGGCAATTATTAGAGGAGGCATCACGGCGCCCGTTGCAGTTGGTACACCTAAGAGCTGTTCTGCGACAGGACTCACGCTGTGAGCTCTGGCGCAACGGTAGCACACTCTCTAGTTGCCGCAGACACCGCTCACATGGCGAAGTTTCATAAATTTGTGGCACTGCAATGGAGCAGGCTGTCGCAATAAAACGCAAACTTCACACAGCTAGAATTGCCTAGGTGTTATACCCGCAGAATTATGATGTCTTTGTTTGCCGGCCTCATGAGTATGGGAAAAACATCTCTCGTGACAGCTTAGGTATGGTTAAAAAAATACACGAAAGCTGTGCCACGGTATTCCCAGTGCGCGGTTCATGAGAAGAAAAGAATATGCTAAGAACTTCCAACTTTACTTATTCCTATTCTTTTTTTCCTTCCAAACGGAGATGTGGCCAAGAAAGTGTTAAGAGCTTTGCAGAATACCGCTTATGCATCCGCAAACTTTTATTCAATTATTTGCGGTCATAGTGGTCCTAAAGACTTTTGCAAAGTAAGAAACAGCAGGTTCTTGTGGTCATCACTCACTGCTTTCAGAGGAAGAGTAATGTTTCGTTTTTAGCTTTATGAACTTGATCAGGCCTGTTTTTTGTTGAATTTTATTTGTTCACATTTATTCAGAGCATGTGTGAAACAACATCTGGATTGCTAGCTAAAAGTTAGTTGGAATCTATGCAAATCACACCTATTAAAACTAAATGTAGGCATAAAACAAACTATTTACATTACACATGATGAAGGCTCTTGCATTAAAATAGAAAGTTGAAATGTATTCAGCCAAAAAAATTATAAACTGCACAAATTTGTATATACGCACAAGTAAGAAGTCTCGACACAATCCGGCATAAGAGGAAGAACAAATTGCACTAAAAGTACACTCTCATCACTATGATTTATAAAATTTCTTAACAGGACGGGGAACTAGCAGCTTCGCTTCACGTCACCTGTAAGGGTATTCCAAAGCTTTGTCTCCACATGAGCTATGGTCCTTTCTCGGTAGACATTTTTTGTCCTTGTTTGTGGTGTTTTTATCGGATGTGATTCGAAATAATTTAAGTTCTTATACCTTGTTCTTTATACATGCAGCTACGAAGCTCTGTGAGAAAGCTCTAGCACAATTTTCTTTGCTGATAATCTCCCTGTGCCCAATTTCTCTAGGGAAACTCAGGGGGCCCTCTCACCGGACTTGATAATAGCAAGCGTTCGGCATTGGCTAGAAATCTGTCTCATAATTATATATGCGGAACTCCGCCGGGCATCTTCATGTCCGTAGCGCAATTCATGCCCTGGATCGGGATGGCGCTGAAAAAGCAGGACTCGTGGACACCTTTGCCGCACCCTGATAGCTCGCTTTACTGGCCCGAGTATAAAGCATGTATCACTAGGTCGCTTCTGCCCCCCCCCCCAAAAAAAAAAATATCTAATCATTTAGAAAGGTATACAAGAAAATTGAGCATACTCATCCAGTCGCTTGCATTTAGCGTTTACTTTTAGACTTGCGCCTGAAGAGTTTCAAGGTGTAGGGCACAAACCGGTAAAATCGCTCGCCGATACCCGCACAAACTTATCGGATGGCGTACTCAGATGCCGGTGTACGCCCTTTGCGCTCGAAAGACACTATTTGGGATGGCTTCCTGTATGCATTTTGAAAATCTGTCCATTGGGAAGTGCTTGAAATTTTCACACTTTAATGATCAGGTATTCTATAGAAGACCTCAGTTCTCTTGTCATGGTGCGAAGTTCCTTGACGAAAGTTTTGGTGAGAAGCACACTTTCAGACAACGGTAAGACTTCTGCTATTGCGAAAGCCTCATGCAGTTACTGCAGAACATTCGATCAATAGTTCTAGAAACTGGAGAAATATTTCTACCCGAAATTGTTTTCTCAAATCAATAAAAATTTACAGAACCCTTCGTACGATTCTTTTTTACAACTTTTAGAGTCAGAAAGCGCCTAGCTAACGAGATCTGTCTTCATAGGGAGCTACGTTCAGAAGAGTTGGCGACCTTGGTTTTTACAGAAGGATGCTATTGAGAAATGCTCGGTTATTGAGCTTAGCGAAAGAAAGGATAGGTGCACTGAAAACAAAGGCACCACCTCACACGAAAAGCTCGCCATAATAATGTAATCTGATTTTCAGAACCAATGCGCAAGGATTGAAAATACAGTAATGACTACGTCGCACCCTCGAGCAATCTTTTCTGGACTGACAGAAACTATAACGGACGTGGTTAAACATATCGGTGATGTTCTGGTTCCTCGGCGGTCGGCACAAGCCCATTTCAAGCGGCGTAATCTTAAAGCCAACATTGACAGTGTTCCCTTAAAACAATTTATTTATTTTACCCTCGAGGCTTGGGGCATTACAGAGGGGAGTGGTTGAATGAGATAAATACAATACCGAAAAGATAACATGAAGCCGACAAATAAATGATCGACATATACCATGGTGGCCAATGCGGTTCTAAAAATGAGTAATGTCTTCAATGCTGGCAGTCGATCTGGAAAGGTAGGTCTAGGCTTTGGATGTTCGAGGAATGAAGGAGTTGCTGCATGTTTTCGTCCTGTGTGGTGCAATTCCAACCTTGTGTGCGTGGTCCGCACTAGATGACATGTACGAAAGCGAAGGGATGAGTCCGCTACGAATCGTGGAACAAATATGAAGTATTTTATGGAATAAGCAAATTCCAGAAAATTTCCGGCGAGAAGCTAATGAAGGAAGGTTTAACATGCGTTTCATTGATTTTATGCTAGCAGTTTACAAACACTGTTCCCACTGCGAGTTATTGATCACTTCGCTCTCGCTCTGCCATATGCTTGCCGTCCCGGTTTTCTCAGGTGTATAGCGACTGCTTCGTGAAAGCTGTGGTTCGAAACTGTGGTTCGAACCAGGGTACAGGACCAATTTTTCGTTAACTACGAAGTTTCTATGCATGCTGCATACCTCTCGTTTGTACCTGTACGGCTGCGCTTGGGTGGCTGATAATGAGTGTTACAAATCTACTCCACCTTTGGGACCGCGTAAACATCTGACCAAGACGAAACCTCCTAAAGCCGCCGCGGTGGCTGAGTGGTTATGGCGCTCGGCTGCCGGCCCGAAAGACGCGGGTTCGATCCAGGCCGCGGCGCTCGAATTTCGATGGAGGCGAAATTTCTAGAGGCCCGTGTACTGTGCGATGTCAGTGCACGTTAATGAACCCCAGGTGGTCGAAATTTCCGGAGCCCTTCACTACGGCGTCTCTTATAGCCTGAGTTGCTTTGCGACGTTATACCCCTATAAACCAAACCAAACCAAACCGAAACTTGCTATGTACTATCAGGGACAAAAACTGACCCCCTCCTTGTTCGCAACCGTGTCGCACGTCATGCGGGCGCCGCCTGACGGTGCACTCATGGTTATGAGACCGATGCACTGGACACGAGCCCTGAATCGTCAAGTGGCGCCTGCATGCCGTGCGACACGGTTGCGAACAAGGAGGGGGCTCAGGTACTTCTTTTTCTGATAATACGCCTTGAATACTATTTGCCTGACATCTGTAATTTCTCTCGAGCTGCAGAGACTTCCCACTCATATATGAGCCAGCGAAAATACTAGGCGTTTATAAAGGCGGCTCAAAAACGACCTTAGAAGGTATAGGCCAGGGCAATTTTTTTTGTAAGAAAAATGTAAATAATTGCTCAGCACAACTCTATTATTATCTCAACAAACATTGCGTGGTAACAACTATACAGGTTTTATCAAGGCTAAAGTCCTCTACTAAAATTTCGCTCCTGGAGCAAGATCGAAATAAATTACAAATAATTTAGAATCGAGACAACACTAATCTTAAGAGTTAAAATTAATTCTTGAGAAGCGCTTCCAGTTCCCGTTGCTGCCATCTAGTTGCCCATGGTTTTAAGCATTCAAAAAATGGGCCGTGACGTCAACTCTGTCGCAAGAAAGAAAAAAAATGGGCGAGTGAACTCCCAATTAAGCGCTATATGTCGCTATGCTTAGCTGCACTTGCTAGACGCTGCTCCGAGTTTACAGTAATGGCTGTGCAACTTACCTGCATCAGTATGTTTTCATAGATAATCATCTGTCAGTGTTTATTAAGACAAAGCACGCTGCACGATAAGGATGTATTCATGGTCCTTCAATCTTCAATTTATATAAACAATAGATTATTGCAGAAAACCGATTATAAAAAAATATGTTGACGGCGCCACTCTATTTCTGTCAGGTGCCAAAACCACAGATTTGGGTGGGCCAGTCGAGTTTATGGAAAACTACTGGTGATAAAAAAAATGTTTTTGTACATTCAAACAAAAAGAAGAGAATAGTTTTAGATCAAATTTTTGAAATAAGGTGCACATACAAGTATAGTTTAACAGATAAAAGGACTTGGGATCTTTTTTGTGATGTGATTAAAGTATCGACTAATTTAAATGTAAACTAGTTCACGTTGACGGCACACTTCGAAGGTTAAAGTGGATTTCATCTAAAAACATGAAACTCTTTTATCTATTATGCTCTCTTTTGAATCTCACGCTATGTAATGCCACTTAGTCTAGGAAGCAACGACGCGAACTTCCGAAGCTTTTTATATTGCAAAGAAATGGAGCTGGAGTCATAGCAGGGGGTCCATATTTAGCGCATTCTAGTCCATTGTTTTTATAACGGCTTATTATGAAAGCAAGAGGCGTAAACAATAGCGGCTGACTCAGCTCTACAAATCTCAAGTGCACACACGGCAGCTGTACAGTAAACACTCTATAAATGACAGGAAAATACCATAATGCCGAATACAATAACGATAACCACTAGTATGTGACTTCACCGCGCACAAATTACATGTTTCGGATATTAAGGTGCGTTTACCGCCATACCTGAACATAAACACATTCTCAGGTGCCTTCATTAGGTCCGCTTCGTATACCAGCGTCAGAAATATGCCCTTACACTGCAACAGAATGTGCGCAATTTTCACAGGGCACAATAAAAGTATGAAACAAGCAGGCAAGCCTCCTTGTTTTATGTGTTTTATTGTGCCATCATTATAAATTCCGACCTCAAAAAAGATCCTCCGATGTGGTACTGTAACCTATAATTAAAGTGCGTGCACTGCATGGAGGCTGTACTGGCGAGGTACTGCGGTGATAGTGCGTATTTCATATCGATGTCTCGCTTTTTCAATTTTTTTTCTGTAACCTGCCGGAACCTTGTCGAACTGCTAGAGGAAACAAAAGCTTTGCCTTGCTGCGCTCGCGGCTCTGCCTGCTCTCTCTGCAGCCATGTGCAGGACAGGAATAAAACTGAACTGCGCTAGCCGAACTGCGCGCTCGAATTATGACCGCGTATTTTTCAGTGCTGGACAATAGCCATATCATGGTGACGGCTGAGATGGAGATTTGCTAAAGCAGGCTGTCAAAAATTTGAAAGCGCCCACCCTAAATCGCCGCTATATATCACTGGTGCGAGTGAGGTATTCTATCGACCTGATCCAACGGTCTGTCTCCTAAGTCAACGGATTCTGTAAAATATGTCTCTCAAGCAACGTCACCCCCGTTTGTTCACTCAGGGCCGTCTGTCTCCTTCGTGAGAACTCAGTGTCAGCTGCGCTAGTCGTAATGTAGATTTACTCTCCTGTCAATACTATGCGAGCAGAGGCTTTGATGTATTCGTTCCGGCCCGAACAAGCCGCGATCAACACAGATCAAAGCGGCGACTCTACTTAAAGAATTCTATCACATTCATATATATGGAATGCCGTGTACGCCAATTCTTTATACCTCTTTCTAAGGCAAAGAGCCTGGTTTAAACTATCCCAGCAATGCTATATATATATTTCCTCAAAACAAAAAAAAAAATAAAATCTGGGCACGGTTTCATGCGTTAGGCACAAAAAAAACACAGCTTTGTAGACGTCGCCTAATGTAGACGCCATAATTATTGCGTCATTATAGTCGGCTTACTTTTGATCATATAGTAAGTACCCTGTCAAGAGTCTTTTGAAAGCCTTTTTTTTTCTCAATTACCACGAGCACGTAGTCACGGCTTCATGAATTTGTAATTGGACCTAAAATTTTTTCCTGCACTCAATGCCTGGATCAGCAAAAAGGTTTCCATTTTCCTAGCAGGAATTCAAGGTCAAGCGGCATGCTGCATGCTTTATTTTCATGGCTGTTTTTGTTACACTTCTCTTGCTTGCTCTCTTCAACAAAGCGTTGAATACTCAGCTCCACTGTTTGTAATTTATGAGCGGCTCAGACAAAACAGCGCTAGGCAGATGGATAGTGATGGGAAAGACTTATTTCTCAGCCGTGATTGTTTATTTGGATGCATAGGGTGATTAGCATATTTTAAAGAGTAATATCAAGCTTAGGCATGAGTTGGCGATGTAAGTTTTGCTTTAGTGGTCTTGTAGGTGATAAAAAGGTGTTCAAGTTTTGCATATTGCTAAACACTTCAGCACCACATCAGAGGGAAGAAAATGCGCACTTTTAAAAGCAACCACTGTGAAACGCGTAGAGTATAGTTGCCTAATTAAACCCTTGAATTGTCGTACATTAGAGGAAAAAACAGAAACGTGCAATATCTATAGGAAATTTGTAGTAAATGTCATGAAACATGCCAGCGTAGAGCTGTTAGAACCGAACTGGTGACTTCTTCTTCAGCCATATGAATTCAAAGATGTAAAAATAAACCATAAATATGTGTTTAGTATTTAGCAAAATAATTCCGCATGAATATTTGCTGTAGCTCGAGCTTAATTCGCAATCACATCAGTTTTTTTTTCTCATAGGGCAGTTTCCTGAGCTGAGTGATGCGTTTGCCATGGTGCTTTCAGGCGGTAAATCAACCAATCGGAGTGCCAGCTTCATATTCAGACTCATAGCTCTCATATTCAGACTCATCAGACTCCGTATTCACTCCACCCCTGTCCGAGTCTTCTACTTACTCCGCGGTCGTGGTTCGGAACAGCGATAACTACCCGCTCTATGTAAACGTATTCTGTTACCGCTTCGATTACCTCGGTACCAACTTTAAATTAAACTTCTTCTGTTCCCTTCCGAGATCGTTGAACAATACTTTGATTATTAATTTTTAGACCCACCGTTCTGCTCTGCGTGTCTGAGTCATTAATCATGGTTTGCAGTTCATCTCTTGAGTGGCTCAGCAACGCAATGTCATCAGCGCATAGCAGATTGCTAAGGTACTCTCCATCAACATTTATCGCCAATAGTTCCTCAATCCTGCCCTCTAAATACCTCCTGTAAGCGGGTGGTGAATTGCTTTGTCGATATTCCGCCTTCATGCCTGACGCTATTTCTTACTGTAATTTTATTCCTAACTTTATGGAGCGCTATAGTTGCTGTGCAGTCTTCAGCAGATAGTGCCGCTAATATCTGTAGTGTTAGTTGCTCATTCTTGAAAGCTTCCGGCACGCCGCTTTATCGCTTTATTTGTGATGCAAGACACGCCCACATTTATCTCGACTCATAATTATCACATTTGCACTGAATCCTGCACACTACTTATCATTTCTGCTACACGCATCACACGTCACCGTCATCCCGGTTCACTTACCCGGTACTTCGCTAGAGCTGACAGTTTTAAATTTTCCCTTTTCCCGCCTACCATCAGCGAGTGGAAGTCACCGACACGGTGAACGTGAGCGCAAGTCATTCTGCATGCCTTTTTATTATTAGTTTTTCTTTGCCTTTTTACTTGCTGCCCATGTATCTGTAATATCTTATATGTATTTGTTCTGCTAGGATCAGTAAGATGATTTTCAGTATGAAATGAATAAAAAATCATTTCTGCCACCGTTTAAATAATAACCCACAACAAATATAACAAAAATACACTTTCATTGTGGAGCGAAAGCCGCTCCTGCCCGGTAGCAAAATTGCATTGTTTTAAGGACGGCTGGTGCCAGTTTTACCCATCGAGACATAATTTTCCGTTAAAGTAAACATAGAAGATAAAATGCGCAAGATTTATACTAATGCACGCGCTATTTCTATAGTTTCTCTCTTTTGAAATCCGGGGGCACATATGTGTCCCGTGTACCTCAGAGGGTTAAGAAGCGATGCTCTATGGCAAATTGCTGAAATGTGGCCTCTACCATCGATGTCCCACCACATCGCTTACAGCTGGACTTCCACATGGGATGCATATTGGCTTGCAAAAAGTAAGCACAGCTGTTTTCCTGCCCCTGACCTAACGCAAATGTAAAGAATAATCCGACTGCTCTATTCTGCATGTCATATGATGCGCCTAAATTTCATGTCATGCTTGTCTCAGTTGCACAAGCCTAGCTGTTTGCTTCCAGCTGAACAAATACAAATCTGGAAAGAAATCCGGCTGCTCTATGCTAGATATAAATAATGATGAACCCACATTTCATGTCATTCTTGTCTCAGTTGCAGCAACATACCTCTTTTCTTCTAGCTGAACAAACACAAATCTTAAGAGTAATACGAGTGCTTTATGCTTGATATGCATAATGAGGAACCCGCATTTAATATCATCCTTGTCTCAGTTGCAGCCGTTCTAACGTTGCTCTTCTGCACATTTCAGTTTCTTATCTGATGAAGTAATGTATCACTTCAGGTTCTTTCTATACTGTGCTGTGATCAATGAGCTAATTTAAAACTTCTAAGGCTGATACAATAAATCGCGAATGCTACTGTCATATTTGCTGGACACCCTTCCGAATTGCGTGCTTACGGCAGCGGTTTAGAGGTCGTACCTTGCTGCAGTGTGCGATAAACTACGCGCTCAAGAGTTTCCACTATGAATTATGCTGAGCCAGCCAATCTGGAACATTCTCGCCCTATTTTTTCTCCCTTCTTTGCCAGACACTTTGTTGTGTTGCCAGCTGCATACAAATAGCAGGAACTCGAAGAAAATATGAATGGCAAAAGTTGGCCTGCACTGGAAGGCAACAAGCCGCAAGAGGGACGGGCTCGTATATGCAGTCGAAGAGATATCTGGGCGCGTCCTGCTTCCTCTTCGTCCACGTCTTTAACGCTGTTTATTCGTTATGTCGTAAATGCCATGGGCCGGATCAAAAAATAAAAGATCAGTTTTAAAATGCACGCCAAAAGCATTCGCAGGCATGACGCCATACAACGTCATGAAATTCTCTGGCATCCCTAGCACCCAGAGGCGCTGGTGCAGCCCATGCAGCCATGTTTTGAACCCATAGCATTATATGGAAACTTCTCTACCATTTTACATCTGCCCTGGGCGAAGAGCCAGTCGGCAGCTGGGACGCCCGGCTCGTCCAGATGCGGACGTGACAAGCTCACCGTTGACATGGAGCCAGAGGAAGAGCCTTCACGTGCAGTGGAGAATGCGCCGACCCCGGAACAGTCGCACGGAGAAATTCCCTCGTATATGCATATGTATATGTATCTGAATATTTATGACGTGTGGTCTTTCGAAAAATATGATAGCGAAAGAGGGAACAGTACCCGTCTCCGCGTCAGCAATAGGAACCGCTCGACGTGGTACGCATTGACGCTGTCACTTCCTACCACTAAATGCGAAGCTTGTCTCCCTTACATGTTTGCATCTCGAACGATCTCGGCAGAAAATTTTAAAAGAGTCAAAAATTTAGGACGCTCTTATGGCAGCACTGAAGTTAATGGTCCAGTCTGCTGATATGTAGCACACTGCTTCTTTTAAACTTGTTTCCATCAATCACAATGAAGAGAGGCTGGAGGCCTTTAACATGTGATGTCGGCGACCGGCGCAGCCCCGGGGACGGCCACAGTAAGTCTCGCCTGGAAACAGCCAGAACATCTTTACCAATGCATCCTTTGACGGACTCGACAATTATTTGCACAGGACCTGCCGTTATGAATCACCTGGAGGGGACCCGGCTGTGTGGCTTTGATCACAGTGCTCCAATCATCGTTAGCAACCGGTCAGGACAACGCCCGGAAGTTGGGCACGAAGGGGCCCCATTTCGCGGTGTCTCTTCGTGTGCCGTGCTCAGCCGCGGCGAGCGAGGGGGGGGGGGGGGGAGTCATTATCGCCAATAGCCGCGACATGATGTGCACGCGATCGTCCCGTCCCCGGTGGTTCACCTCTCGTGTGCTTGCCTTGCGCGTCGGGTGTTAGGAAGAGCAGGTGTCGGCAACGCACGTCCACCACCAGGTGGTCATATATGCGATGTCACATGCTGACCCACCACAGTCGATGCTGCTTCCATGGACATTCTCCTCACCCTAAGACTCAACGTTTGACGGGAACTGTGTTCCATAAGTGCTGGGGTGTGAGATTCCGCTCAAAAGTGAACGTGACAGGCCACTCCCTCCTCAGCGATGCCGACTTCAGTCTTGTGACTCTAGGGAATGAGAGCCCTGCAAAACTCGGGAAAGAGTGCGGCCGAGAGGCGCTCTCATTTGTTCCTTACAATACGCAATACGTAGAATAAACTTACAGACTCTTTTCATCACCTGTACGGCTCTAGCTACTGCCGCTTCCGGCCGATGCCGTTCCTGTCCCAGGCGCGTCGACGAAATTCTCATTCCAGCAATCGCCTGCGTGCTTACCAAGAACTCTGATACTCTCTGCTTCATTTGCCCGAACTTTGGCCAGAATGTTTTTTTTTTCCTTCTTGGCTGACTTGTGGGCCACTTTTTCTGGACACCAACGACGACACCGACTTTCTTTGCTAATGGGCCACATTAGGCCTCTGCCTAGAATAGAGCTAGCTGTAGAAAAGTAAATGATTGGCGCAACGTTAAGAGACAGGAAGGCAGCAGAATTTGTATAGAAATAAATGCGAATTGATGCCATCCCGGCGGTGGAAATAGGTAGCAAGAAATGCGGCATGTTCAGGGCATACATTCCGAAGGCCGGATAATTGAAACTGCAACGGACTGGATTGCAAGAGAAGCTGAGCAGAGAAGGACGCGGCAAAACGTAACATGGCCGAATAAGATTAGCAAGATTTACGGAATATGACGACCGCTCTTGCGCCGGACAGTATTATTTGGATATGTCTCAGAGAGGCCTTTTCTGGGCAGTGGACGTGTTTAGGATGATGATGATGATAATGACGTCCTGTCTTGTTTGGCACTGGCTTCAGGACAGAAGCTTGCGGCCAGTCCGCAACACTTCTCCGCAAGTCTCCGCACGCAGTACCTTGAGGACCAGTGCGTACGCCAGACCCCGGGCTTCGATGATGGTCGCCTTCTGATCAGCTGGAATTCTTTTGCGCCTTCCTTTTCCTCCGCTTGGACGAGTGAGACCAGCCGGACGTCGATACCGTGAGGCACTCCAGGTCACACGCTTTTAGCAATCTGACCATGCTGCTAAAGCAGGAGCTAAACGGTGCTCAAATATTCTGACCATACTGCTAACGCCGGAGATAAATGTTGCACAAAATCAGAGAAACAGACCGTGGTCGTAAATGGTCGTGTGTTGCGAGGAGGTCTGTTTGTCTGTCTGTTGCTGCCAGGAAGAAAGAAAAGGAAAGTGCGCTGACCTGCTCACTGGCTCAAGCCCAGCCACAATCGCTACCACGTGCAGATACTAGGAGAGTTGAAAGATGGGAGAGAGAGACAGGATAGTAAAGACGCGCTAAAGACAAGGCCGATCCCGGAGGTAGTGCAATACCGGGCCAACCGGTGGCGGGAGTGAAGCATCCTTCAAACTCTCCGCCACATTTCCTAAAATAAGTAAAATTGGACCCGTAACAGATACTCTATGGGGTCCGGACATTCGCTATGTTGCGAGGAGGGTAGAGCACAGGGGACTGCTATTTGCAAAATCCAGTCAGCTGGGCAGTTTTCTGTGTCGGTTAAACAAAGACTTCCTCAGCGCTAAATGGCGGACGGAGTACATTGGGTCTTCGTTATATCCCGTCGTAGACTCGCAGGAAAATGTTCATTCGTAGAAACCAGATATTAAAATATAGGCGCCTACAGTAATTTCCAAACGGTATCGGTTTTCATTCCTAATATGAATTATATCGCAATAAAACATTTCGGGGTAACAAGATGGTATTGCATATCGCTTTCAGCGCATTGCGCAGCATGCCACGTGAGTTGGTAATTTTTTGCTGGGAAATATATCTGCACAGTCTGCTGTAAATCAAGAGGAAGAAATAGACTTGCGTAGGACATGTGATGCGAAGGCAATATAACTGATGGGGCTTTAGTATAACGAATTGGATACCAATAGATTGCAAGCGCAGCAGAGGCGAAAGAAAATCAGCTCCGCGGATGCGATTAAGAAGTTTTTTCTCTGATCTTTACAAACTTCACCTCATGCCCGCAGTGCTATACCGTGTCACATGCCCATGGATCCAGGCCCGCCCAACACTCTTCCACATTTCGTGGGGATGCGGGATGAAACTGAACCACTTACGGGCGCAGTAGACGTCATTTGAGCGGTGGGAGGCGATGCTGACCAGCAATCGTATCGAAGACCGAAGAGCCCTCATAAGACAGGTCCGTCTGGCAGCTCCAGCCAGTAGAGCCCTGGAATAAGGACCCCACCCACAAGCCTCAAGGAACATAACATTCCTCCGATTTCATTAAACCTAACCTACCTACGTTGCAAGGATGCGGTGCCGGTAGCTGGCACAGGACAGGGGTAAGTGAAGAGACATGGCAGAGGCCTTATCTCTGTAATGGGCGCAAGCATACCAAGATTCTATAACCCAACAACTGAGGACTGGGAGGCGGCGGTGTCCAGCTCACGTTCCGAGGACCAGCTTTCGCTGGTGAACCGGGCAAGAGCGGTGGCAAAAGCCAATGGGCTCCTGGAATGAGGGCCCACCCAGCCATTCTGGACATTAAACGTTCTCTCTCTCCCTCTTTCTGGGCCTAAACACGCTGATGATGATTATCTTCATGAGCGCACACACACGTCCTGAAGTTTTGCGGGCAGCGCATTTGTGGACACCGTATCTGTAACGCGAACTTCCCGTATTCAACCCGTCCCAGGTTTGCTAGTCCTCAGATCTGGCCTGTTTGCAGAGTCCGAGAGGAGTTGTGAAGCGCTCCGTGACGTCACAGTAAGGCAGCGCCTCAAGATGGCCCATTCCGCCGGTTGATGACAAATAAAGGGCAGAGGAAGCGCAGGGCTCACGAAGGTTCTGAGTTAACATTACCATGGTGGAGCGCGCGCCTACAACGAAAAGACGAGAGCAGCGCGAGACGCCTGCAGTGGGTCTTCACAGTGCCCATCTCTGTGTAGACGCCAGGAGGTTGTATTTAGAGGCGCGAAGAGTTCTATTTTTCTCGGACATGACCATCTGAATGTGCCGCATGGGAATAAAAAAAAAACGCAAGGCAAAGACCCATAAACGTTTTTGCGCGTATTTTCACTGCCGCATTTATCGAAGTCGCCTGGGCCGATGTAGCACGAGCGACAATGTGCCAAAACAAACCCATTCCAACCCGGGACACTCTCGGAGCCATTTTTCTCGCATGAATCACAGGTGAGAGGACAGTTATGGGCGATCTAGCAAGGGTCCATACACGGAGGCTACAACGATGCAAAATAGAGCCGGAGTCCCCAGGTCGCCTAACTTCGATTATTCTCATGTACGCATGCGCTTATCGGCAAATTTGTGGCGGTGTTTGTCTCTTTGTTGCTTTGTGGTAGAGCGGCTGTACTGCCCCACCAGGTTTAGTTGCCCTCTGCTCTTTCAACGCAGCTCAATTGTTGAGAGACATCCTCAGAACATCTGAACGTAGGACGCACTGCACTACGTCTTTACATATTCGCTGATGTCACCGTGTGGACACAGTAGTTCCGGCATCTTAAATGACGACTGCTTAGCTTGCATTGGATAGGCTGAGCATTGCGGTAAAGGTCTTAACGCAAAACACTCTTCACTCGTTTATATTGCTTCTTCTCGGAGGCTTCTCGGAATTAGCACATTTTTTACCCGATAGTGCATACAGCTGGTTCGGTCGACAGGCCGTCGGCGTAGTCGACGCCACGATGTCGGAATTAATCGCGGGGCTGCGTAAAAAAATCGCATCATGCCAACCGTTTGCCGATGAATGTTCCAGACGGTGGCATACGATTCGGCGTTCCGTGCAGCATAAACATACTACTTACGTTAGAGCCTAGCTGACGGCACGGATTCAAGCCGGCAACCAATAATTGGGGGCTCCGTAAAAAAAAATCGTATCATGATAATTTGTGGTTCTAGTGATTGATGATTAATTGTTGTGTGATAGGCTCTGGCGAGTTAATGAAATTCCAGTTATTTGAATAATGAAAGAAATGAAAAATGAGCAAAATATAAAAAGGGGGGTTCAAAGGTGTCAGACTGCTATAATGAAAATTCAGTGCTTGATGCTGACAATTCAGAAAATTTAAAGCGGGCAATTCATCACATAATTGAAGCAATTAAAAAAAGTGAAAAATGTGTTCAAAGGTCTCAAACTGCTCAGTTTGCAAAGCCTAACCCTCTACGACTCTCGCCTCATACCCTTAACGCGGAGCTTAACCGTCCTCACTCATATTTTTTTCACTCGAAGGACGAGTTTGTAAAACAAAGTCAGAGTAGACAATTTCTAGCCCCCGTATGTTTACAACGCGCACAGCGCGCACATTTCCACGCAAAACATTTTTCGTACATTGAGAACGAGGCCGTCTGGGTGGCCTGTTTGTGCGTGTTACAAACGCGCGCATCGATGAAAAAAAAAGGAAAAGCTACCTTTGCGTACATTACCTGGCAAGAAACACATGCTGAGTTTGGTGTAGTAAGCTAATGCGCCCAAAGCCTGTCTATTACAAAGTTTGCATCAGTACCGGCCACAAAACACATTTTTCTACATGAATCATGCGCAACTTCAATATTTTACCGCCGCGATTCAATCAGAAGAGGGAACTTACCTTTTAATTTTTAAGTAACTTGGGCCAAAGTGTCAAATACACGGACATTCAAGTTCATAGAAATATTTGTCGCTAAGGTTCTGGCAACTCTGGCGGTTTGGCATACAACGCTAAATCAACAACCACTGGCAGAACACATTTTTTTTTAATTTCTCCTTAAGATCCCACCCCTATTCTGTGTGTCCATGCAGCACCATCGCAGCGTTGCTGACGTGGTCGATGTACATATATTCGGAGCTTAAATCACGGAAGAAGCTCGAACATCACCCGAAGCTGGTCGCGTTCCACGTAACCCCCGCTGATGAGATCCTTAAGGTAAAAAAATGCAGCAGTCCGGTACGAATCTTGTCCACGTCCCACTTGGAGCCTTTGACAAGATGCTTCCAAGCCGTACGGACGCTCTACGAGCTCTCGTTCTTCTCCTCCCTTTGGGTGTATTACACGAAGTTTGATTTTGTGCCTGAATGGCCACTGAACAACGTCGTCCATGTCACCCTTGTGCAGGCGGAAGAATGCATACAGCCACATGCTTCCATTCGGGTAGCGGTAGAAGGAGACACCGGGGGACATGCAGTAGCCTCGGAGGTATCGACGCTCGCTCTCATAGTCAGCCACACTTCGCTTACGTGCTTCTCCTTCGAGTGATCTGACACCTTTTACGACAAACTGGCACACCGATGTCAGTGGGTCAGGTGGTCTGAGAACTGGTTTTTTAATGCTGCCCATTGCCCTGCTACTTTCTACCGTTTGTTCCGTGACTCCTTCGGCGCCTCCTGCGCACTGTGTGCCACAGTCGCGCTTTCCTCCGGACTTTTTTGCCAACTCTTGTTCAGGTAGCTTAACCAGCCAATCCATGCCGTTAGAAAGACTGTTCACATTATTATCTGCCTGATTAGAATTAAACGCCCGCTCGTTTCTTCACTTCGCGCGGCTATTTCATCCCAGCATTTTTTTAAAGACACACGGTGCTCTGCTCTGACTTGCACCCCTCCTTGCCTCACTGTGTCCTTCACATTACTGATCCCTAGTCTGAATTCCTCTCTCAGCGTTTCCTGGCAGTTGTTCAGCCCGTGAACAACTTCGTTGAGTCGGTCGCTATTGCCGCCAGTTGCTACGAGCACCCGCGCAATGAGCGCCTTCAGTTCACCGGCCTGCGCTTTTAAGGATTGCATGAAGGATGCCAGAATCACCGTCTCCTCCTTGCGGCCTGAATCCCGTTGGCATTCCGATCCAGCAGGCGTCGCAGTAGTAGTGCAGCACTCCGACTCCAAGTGCGCACACACGTCGGTGCAAAGAACTCTGGCCGAACACCTAGGGCAGCAAATGTAATGGCGCCGACATTCACAATGGAAGTGCTGGCCGATCTGCGATGCAGGCAGCACTGCGCTGCAGTTACTTCCTTCATTCCAACATTTCACCTGAAAGATTAAAACATGGGTCATTTTCTTAACAATCGCCACGGCATCTGCAGTTATGTGGCAAGAGCTTGTACTCTTGTTTTTTATTTATACACCTGCTATATGCGAGACGGCGGTCAACAACAGCCTAGCCGAATGCTCATTTGCAACTCTGGGACTTTTAACGCCACGTTCAGAATACTGATTTGGCATGTGCGGTCCTCTACAACACGATCATTTAGATTTTACAGTGAGTGTCGCTTAGGGAACACTCCAAGCCACTCAGCTGCTCACTCGTACGCTACGCAGTCACGTGAGCATCCACTCAAAGTGCATGCTTTCCGTATCGTACGACATTTTCAGCAATATTCTGGCAAGCTCAGTCTAACGGCGCCGCCCAGTGCGCTCTGGAACACCGCTAATACGCTGAATGCGGCCAGAACGAGACAGCCCCTTTACCATGAAGGAAAGGATTAAGTAAAAGGGTTGAATTTAAATTATGTACGGATACATTAATAGCTCTAGCCTTAAAATGTGGGTTTCAGAACCAGTGTCACTGTTCGTTTTTTTTTCACTTTCAATTCTCGCTAAAGAACAATGCTAAATTATAGGTAACATTTCGCATAATAGCCAGTGTGACATAAATATTTAACAGTTCACTACGTTGGTGGGTTTTGCGGGGTTAAAAATGAGCTCTGGCGATATTCCCCACAACAGCTTGCTTAAACCATCTGCACAGTGCCCACAAGTACACGTTTGCAGGCTCGCAGGTGCATTGCTTCAGAGGAATGTTTTGCGCAAAAAAAATAATAAATCGCACACTGTGATGCCTATCCTGGCCTTGTTATTGCGCTCAGAGAAAAACACACTAAACAAGGAGCAGGATAAGTTAAGCTTGGTAGCTTGTTTCCTCGTCTGAAGCAGGTTAGCATGAACTGGCCTTGATTAAATTGAATAGCATACTCTAGAGCGGTTAGGTTCACACATAGTGGTAGGCGCACTAGGATGTTGGGAAGATTTTTTTGGGTGATCAACCTGCCTATGGCACGAAAATCGGATTTTGAGGACAGGAAATGGCGCAGTATCTGTCTCACATCTCGGTCGACAGCTCAGCTGAACCGCACCGTAAGGGCTGGGATAAAAGAGGGAGTGAAGGAAGAGAGGAGCAAAGAGGTGCCGTATTGGAAGGCTCCGGAATTGTTTCAACAACCTGGGTGTCTTCAGTGTGCACTGACATCGTGGCTTCAGCTCCACCGTTCTCAGGGCTGAGCAATGTGCATTTCTCCCTTTTGAACATCAAGGATCAATGGCTATGCCTGTAGCAGTCCCAAGCCCACGAATTTAAAAGTTAGTTAATTTTCGAGCGTTGCCGACGCGCGACGCTAGACCCAAAGATGGGGCTTAATTCTAAGCGACGAGGCCTTGACATATACTACAATAAATGTGGGTCAAAATTAAAAGCAGCGATAATTTAAGTTCTAAGCTGAGAAGGATTTGTTTTCCTCCTTCACATTGTGTTTTTGAAGGATGGGAGCCTCACTTAGATCAAACTACTTGCAAACGCCTAAAGCCTACAGCGCACTCGCATTCTCTCAAGAATGCTTAAATACATAGCCATGTGTCGGAGTGCTCGAAACTTTGAAATCGTTTTATGACACAAAACATCTCACCTCGAGCTTTTGAGTTGTTTTGCTCGCATTGGCTCAGATACGTATTACCTGAAATAGATATTTCTTCCAAGCCGCACTTTTGTCCCGCTGAAAAGTGCGGCCAGAAGCAAATGGAAGCAGCGACACCGTGGCAAACCGCGGTGCAGCGCTTTCTAAGACCTGCTCGTATAACTGATTAGCCGGGTCAGGAGGGAGTGACGGGCGTTATCAGAAGATCCTCACCTTGTGCGTCCAGCGATCACTCACGGCTGCTCGAACGGGTGCTTCTTGCTTTTAGGTTGAAGCACCAGATGATTATTTGCGCTAGCTACGATGCGTTTGAATTGCGGGGCGCGCCGTTTGAAGCGGTTCTGCAGCTGGCGCGTGCGACCTGGTGCAATAAGCACACGTCACAGCGGCCTGACATGATGATTATTTTAGTAATGATGCTGCCATTAGCAGCGTGTCGCGGGCCGCTGTTTTATTTCTTGTGCTAAAGTGAAAACCCTTCGTTATAGCTACTGCGCAGGCAAAAGCCGCGCTCAGGAACGCAATCCATCATTCGGTGGTGACAGGAACAACGCTAGAACGTGCTATAAGCGTGTTAAATCACGTATAATGCGCAGGGTGTTTTGTATATAAGGTCACTTATTTACTGAAATTGCTCGCCATGGCCAATCAAATTTTGTCAACACCTAAGCAGAAGAAATTAATGTTGAGAGAACGTATGCCCCCTGGTTCTCATTGCGGTTGCCATTTTGAAAAGATAATGCAATCACAAGCACGCAAATGAAAGCCTAGCTAAATTTTATTCAGTGCCGGTTCTTGTTACTGCGGTCGTATACTTAATGCGCTATTACACTTCAACGTATACTCTATCCTCCGTTTCTAAGAAATGTCTTTTCTCTCCCCTGCAATAATGATCACTTCTGTGAGGGCCTGAAATTAGCGAGCGAGGCCTGTAATAGTAAGGACCAAACGGAGCCACGTCGTAGTAAGTCCCTTGCATCACAGGATATTTAACAAGCCGCTAGTGCGTTCTCATGGTGTTCGTGTCACCATGAAATGAAATATGCCATTCCTGAGCCCGGCGCCTGCCGGAGAAGTTTAAACGAAACCTTGAGCACAAAAGAAAAATAAAAGAGCGCCCCGAGACATGCCGCTCATGGCAGCGTCATGACGCAACTAATAAGTCAAAGCAACCCGTCGTGTAGTGTGCTCATTGCCGAGGCAACACGCGGCAGCTGCTGAGAAGGACGCGAACCACTGTTCAAGCACATCGCTACTAGCGCGCATGAAATCCCTGCCGTAGCAATTTCAACGCAAGAAGAGCCAGTCCGAGAAGCTTAGAGCGATCTCTAGACACTCAAGAGAAAGGTCTGTTCACAGCTCGCGGTCTTTACGCCACCGAGCTAAGCATTTACGCGAGCCGGTGTTACAAAGCTCTGTGGAACAGTGTGCCACTCTGTGGCTCCTTCTATTTAGTTCTCAAAGCCCCTGTACGCACTTTTCCCGCTCGCAGTGCGCCACAGTGATCGTCATGCAGTCGCGGCCACACTACAGATTGAGAATTCCTAAACAATGAAGTGGCGAATAAGTGGGAGCCTCAACACCTCTTCTCCTTTTTCTCCTTTGCTTACCTCTCTTTTGAGGAGCTCGCCGACAGGAAGTTCCTTCAGCAAAATACCTTCCACGTCGAAGTGGTGGCCATCGAGAGGGCAAACGTGGACACCGTTCCGGCCGCTCTGCTCGTAGCAAGACTCGCAGAGCGTATGCGAACACGGCAGGAGGGCAGTCCACCTACGAACCAGTCCACAAGCGCCACAGACGCTGTGCGGTGGAATGGGTTTCAAAAAACGCAGGGGCCTCCAGTCGAGTTCCGCTGAGAACCCGACTAGGGTGTACTGCATGCTGCCAGGAGGCATCCGCATCCGCTCGCTTCTCGACTGTCTGCTCGAAGTAACTTTTTCTGTCGCTTGGCAGCCTGTCCATTGTCTTATCGCTCTTTACATCCTTTCTGCTCTGGAGGTCACCATGGCTGCGTTCGTACCGTTATCTGGAGCCTCTCAGGTGTGGCTTGAGGAAGGATGCGCATCCGGCGAATGCGAGGCGCTGGAAGGCGTCGGCAGTCAGCTATACTGTTTATACAGCTTTCTATCGGGACAGCTGATGATGATGATTATGGATTTTCATGGCGCAAGGGCGTCTTTGGCCAAAGAGCGCCACGGCACGAGATTTTTCGATTACTCAGGGTGGGATGAAAGACCAATTTTCACAAACACTTCACCCCTCATAAGCCATGCACCAGGCCAGGGAAAGCTTGTACTCAATGTATCCACAGGCGGGCATCAGGCGGCACAAAGGATCAAACCCCACACAACCCGCATGCGAAGCGGATGCTGCGGTCTTTCGGGACAACTCATGATCGATGTAAATGTTAGTGCAAGAGTTTATTATGTTCGTGAAAGTGTTACAATCATTTCACATTAAAAACAACAAAAATTAGGCTGTAGTCTTCCTGAATTACTTGGTAACAGAAATCAAACACCATAGCACTCACGATTGGGTATTGTTGTCAAGTTCAGAGGCCCCCTCGTTTTTTTCAAGACAGCATCCCTGCACCAATCTTATTACCAGTCTAAATTAAGAAGCTAAAGATTGATATTAACACGTTGTGTCCATGGCAATGAGTCCATATGGATTATCCTTATGTTTTTAACTTTAATATCAGGCGTTCGAACAAAAATAGACAGAACCACGTAAGAAATCACAAACACACAAAAAAATTAATCTCGAATTGACGTGCGTGAAACATGAGGCATCGACTGCCACGTAAATTCTTTCAGTACGTAAGTCGAGGTAATTTTTTTTCCACTTAAGGAGTGAAACCGAAAATAGTGTGGTGCTCTTTTAATACGAAACCGACATATCACTCATCGGCAACGACCCCCGGCGTCGGCGTAGACGGGTTGCAGTTGTCCCGAAATACACCAGATGTCTTCACCGTGACATAACAGAAAAATAAAATTTCTACCCGTGGTGCGGGAAATTGAGCCCGTGACTTTCAGATGGCGAGGCAAGCACAGAACCCAAAGGGGGATAAAATCGCGCTGTATCCTGGCAAACAAAGGAGAACTTGGTATATGCGTTGGCTAGCGACTGCATATATATGCAAATCAGTAGGCGTGTCCAACAAAACAAAATGTCAATAAAGTTTAAAAGAAGTAAATATTAAAATTTGCTGGTTGATTTTCGTTGTTAGGCCAACTGCCAGCGGAAAGGCCCGAGCTTTTTCTTTTTCATTCTTCCTGACAGCAACAGCCGCAGCAGCAGCAGGCCAACTGCGAACTACAGGTGCGCTAGAATTTAGGCTTTCACTTTTGTTCTGGTGTTCGGATCCAGTGATTATGGATCGTAGTTGTTCGGTTAACGATAATGGGTTAATGCCCAAATATGCGGGATTGATCTCTCTGTCCATTCATAGATGACTGAGAGTCCTCTGCCGCTACTGACGCAGAGCTGCGGCGGTCAATTTGAGATGCGCCACTGCCCTTCAATGGAAGGTGTTGCCATCAATGCGATTTGGTTTTCTTGAGCTCGGTTGCGAGACCCAGGTTGTCCTTCACGAGCAGCCTTTCATCAATTAATAACCTTTTGCCTGACAAAGGCTCCAAAACACACGTACGCACGCGCGATCGCACGCGGCATTTTCCCTACAGGCATCGCTAACCTAGTCTGCTCGCTGCTTAGCGACATGCGGGAAGTATCCTTTCCGACACGTGTCAACGCAGCTTTACTGTATTTCATTTTGGCTGCCGCCCCAGCCTTACGCATAACTACCGCCTCGCAATCTTCGCTTGAGGATGTGCGCGCACTGGCGGAATGAATTTTTTGCTGTAAGTCGGCTGTCGCTTTTGTAGAGCGCCGGCGGTGTTCTCTGGCAACGTATGCCCTAAAGTAAATTTCAAATTCGCGGCTTTCCACTGAGGGGTAGTTAATTTGGGCTAATTTTACGTTTATATTGAAACACAACCAACGTCAACGTCCACTTCTTATGGGCTAATCTTACTTTTATAATGAAAAACAACCAACGTCAACGGGTTCTTATCGCAGCTTTCCAGTATCTCATTTTGGCGGCCGCCCCAGATGCGCGTATATCTACCACCTCACAATCTTCGCTTTATGATGTGCGCTCATCTGTCGGAATGAAGTCTTTGCTGTGCGTCGACTGTTGCTTTTATACAGCGCCGGTTGTTTTCATTCGTACCACGCATGCGCAAAAGTAAATTTTAAAGTAGTGACTTTGCACTGAGGAGCAGTTGACAAGCTGTGCGTCAGACAGAGTAACTGTCCTCATTGGTAAAGCCAGATCAAGCTTTAATGAAAATTTCAAATTTTCGGGTATTGTTTACTGGAACACGTACCAATACAGAGCAATCGGAAATTTTTCCAGCTATAAAGGCACCTAGATGGCAAAAATGAACGCATGAATTACTCTTTCAGATCGTTTCTGAAGTGCTTGCATAGCTGCTTTAGCATTACTGGGAGCAGTTAGAACTAATCAAAAAGAGAAGGAGCGTGCGACACAGCCGGTGAAAATGAACTAATTGCTTTGAGCATGCGCATGAAATACATTTACGTGCCTTCGTACCAAAATAAATCTTAGTTGTTAGTGCGGAGTTTTCCTGTGTCTATCGTTTCTGTTGTCGTTTTACTTGTGTAGCGCATTATTCCCATCTAATAAGGATGTTTAATTGCACCTTCCGCAATTATCATCTATAAGTTTTTTGTGCCACCTATGTCTTCAGATTTCTGTATTTCCATCAGGATTATTACCAAGCACATTGTAAACCCACTTTGACAAGGTTTTTTTTTCGAGTTTTCAAAACGTGTTGTGCGTTATTCGGTAATTCCAGCTCCTACAGGTGGCGCGGCGGCGGTACTACCTGGTGGATAAGGCGGTGATGGCAGTGATGCCATAGCGTGCGTCTCTAAAGAAGCAAAACGACTTCTTGACGTTGTGGTACCTTGCGTGGGATTTTCAGAGTCCAGATCAGCAGCAGTAAAATATTGTCGGTTGTTAAATACATCCTATGCTTAAGTTTCGCTGCCTTATAGGCTCGAAATAAATTTTTATCGATATCAGCTTAGAATCGCTAGTTCGCAAGTGCCCCAAAAACTTCGTCGGCGTTGAAACTTGCGACCTCAGCATAGTAAAGTGCGACAAACACTTCGAGCTGTAATTTTTTGCACTTTCACTTTCTTGTTCTTTCGGCACTCACCCGAAAGCGGAAAGAAACTACTCTAATGTGCCATACAGACTGGCGCTGTATTTGGTTCTTGCACGAGTGCGGCTCTTATCCGCATAAATACGGTATGTGCATTTATTGCGCGCTCATTTATAAGGCCAGTTGGTAATACTGAACACGTACCGCGGCGTAATATATCAGCACTTACCAATTACAACATTGATCTAAATCAACTTTTCAATGTTGGGCTGAATCGAACAAACCAGAAACAGAAAAGTTCCTGAGCCTAGGAATTCTACTCGTGATTGCCTGCTTGTGTACGTAAGCAGAAAATTTCACCAGTGGTCTACTTTTTCTCACGGAGGAAGTCTGTTCTGTGCTCCTGAATGTGGGCAGAGCTTTGCCGCACATTTAATTGTATCCTACTATATTCGATCTGCAGCTTACGTTAGTCACATAAGCGGTAATATAAGCAGCAGTGTAGCTGTTGTTTGAAGCGGCAACCATGGGTTCATTGGAGCTTTATAATACAGTCGAACTTAGAGCTCCAAATGTGTTTTTGCCTAGCTGGGTAAAACGCTGTGGTCGAGTGAGAAAACAACAGTTCCCAAGAAGCGTTTGAGGTTATTCATCCAATTTGCGCATTATTACCGAGAAAAGAAGATACAATTGTGAAGTTCTTGCCATTCATATCGCTATTTAGCAGTCACGTAATGGCCAGAAAGCCCGGTTTAATCTAGACCAGAATCAACTGAAGCTTGATGAAAAATCATTGCTCTCGGCACACGAGCGCTTTAAAATTAACCGGTATACTTCATATCAGCTCAGTTTTTGAGCACTGCAGTGTTTCACATAGCTGTAATACGCTACGCTGGTCTAATGAACAGAACTCCGAATTGGAATGCATTGACTTCATGGTGTCGTGGAGTCAACAGAGTACATCGCTGAGGAACAGTTGGTTCATTGGGCTGAAACTAGTTACAAACCTGCCAAATGCACTGAATCACCGCTTTGCTACCTCTTTACGCATTGGCAGAAACAACATGTTTCCTGTGCGGAAGGTTTGAACATCGTAGAATAACAGTATATGCACATCTTCGATACGTATCTTAAGCTACAAGCCACTGCGAATGCACACGCCGCGCAGAGCGATCACCGGATCGCCGCTTGAGGAATAGGGCGCGCGGCGTGTTACCATCGCTGGAACGACCAAATTGCACGGTGGTTTGTTCCGAAATGCTGACGTTGAGGCATGTGTAGTAGTCCAGCAGTGTGAGTGCAGTTCGACCTGTCGAGGCTGAGACCACATTTAGCTTGAGCCCATTGTCTTGCCATTCGGATTGTGCTCACAGGATCCCTGCTTTGCACCAGCGCCAAGTTTCGTTCCTGCCCGCCATGCTTTGAACCCGAACAATTTTGCTCTTCTTTTTTCCTTGTGCTATGTTTCAAGAAACTTCAATTTAGTGTTGCAGGAAGACATCTGTTAGGACATAACAGAAAGGTTACGCTGCAAGCGGATGGTTTAAATTATTTTGCGGCATGATTAATGTGCGCTAATAAGAGACTTTCAGAGGTGCCGTCTAGCTGTCAGTGCTTTTGACACTATAAAGTGTTTGTTAGCCAGAAAGTTTGAGCGGAAAAAGTCAGTTTGTGCCTGGCAATTCACGGTTTAACGAAAAACTGCGCGTGCTGTGGAAGCAGTGGTATCATGACAGTTCCAGGGTGCAACAAATCATATAATATAGTCTGTATATTTTTCTACTCAAGCTCAAACAGTTCTAACGGTCGTAGCATGCAGTATAAGATTATCTGCTTATCACAGCTGGGGTGTTGCTCGCATTCCTGTCCATACTAACTGTCCTAACGTGACATATAACAGTATCTGATTACCACTGTTGGGTATTGTACGCACTGATGTCCATGTTAACAGCCCTAGCGTGCAATGTAGCGGTATGTGGTTACCGCAGCTGGGGTGTTGCTCGCATTTCTGTCCATACTGACTGTCCTAACGTGCCATATAGCAGTATCTGGTTACCACTGTTGGGTATTATACGCACTGATATCCATGTTAACAGCCCTAGTGTGCAATGTAGCGGTATGTGGTTACCGCAGCTGGGGTGTTGCTCGCTTTTCTGTCCATACTAACTGTCCTAACGTGCCATATAGCAGTATCTGGTTACCACTGTTGGGTATTATACGCACTGATATTCATGTTAACAGCCCTAGCGTACAATGTAGCAGTATGTGGTTACCGCATCTGGGGCGTTGCTCGCATTTCTGTCCAAGTTAACACGACAAAAATATAAAGTATACGGGTCGCAATACGCTTCGCACATAAACAATCTGTCCATTAGCCAAAAAGAAAGGTTCTATGTTAACAAGGGGTAAATGCAATGCAAAGGTACGTTCCCTGCAAAAACTGTTACAATTCAACTCGACCATGTTAGCAGGGCGTGCAGTAACGAGGCAAGGCTGTGTACTTGAAATCACGGTTAGTTCCTTAGCTTTGGTAATGTCACAAGCACCAAATCTCTTGTTTTTAATACCTGATGCAAGAAGTAAAATTTTCAGTTCAAACTATCCGAACTGATTGGAAGAATGCGTTGCATGGCACAGAAGTTTAGAGGTTTAATATACAAGATGGCGTTACCGGTCATAATCACTTTTAAGCAGCACGTCGAAGATTGTGACCTCCGGAACAGCTAAATCTACTCTACGGTGTAAGGATAACCGCAGAAAAAAAACTACAGCACTGCTATAGGCGGGAATTAAATTGCGTCGTCAACGTTCCATAGTCACTTTCAGTATGCTGATTCGCCACGTACTAGCCCAGAGTGAACTCAGTTCAAACCGACGGCAACAGAAGAACAAAGAGTAGGACGTGGTGTGTATGTATAGTGGCTGTTTCACCCTATCGATGTGGAATTTTTTAGAATAGCGTTTGTGAGTTAGATTGCGCTTTTCGGCATAGCATAATCAGCTCTGTAGCCCATCTGAATACACCTAATACGTGCGAACGAGCAGGCTGGTATTAGGTCAAAAAACACGCGCGCAAACACACCCACACCCAACCACCCACCCACCCACCCACCCACCCACCCACCCACCCACCCACCCAACCAGCCACCCACTCACCCACACACACACACCCGCACATACACATAGCAAACGCATTGTGCAGCTCTCCATAGCATACAGACGCCTTCAGGGTAGACACATGATTTGTTGGTGGATGATAAGAAGTAATAAGCAGCACCACAATCACACAAACAGGGAGTACAGACATGCACAGTGCTGTGCTGCACATGGTACCTCTACTTATTAATCCGCTTTTTGGGATTCACCCTGGATTCTCTGTGAGGGATCGGAAAGGAGGGGGTGAAAGAGAAGAAGTAATAGCGCACGAAAGAAGAAAGTATGGATGAGAAGACACGGATTAGCACTGCCTTATTTTGTGCGCTGTAATTTTTGTTTTAAGCGTGAACAGCCAACATGACCAGACTTTACTTCTGAAAGAATGAGGAGAGTCATGTGCAGCAAGGAAAGAGGGTTAATGGGGGACACATGCCCCCTCTTTAATTTTGACCACTTGAGATTGTTGCACGTGCGCTGAAGTCGCACTTCACTCGGGTGTTCTGGTTCGCCTCCATCAAAAGCGATCGCCGCGACACGAATCCAACTAGCCACCTTGAGATCAGCACCCGTACGCGCAAGCCTGCTTGGCACCAAAGCCTTGTCGCGTTCGCAGCGCGGTTAGTAGAGGGATCAACAAGCTGAAAATATGGAAGAGGAAGAATAGATAGTTAAATTTCATGCAACGCAGACAAAAAGTTCGTCCAGAAAGATTGATATTTGGCCTGCTACTCTGCACTGGAGAAGAAAAGGAGATGAAGAAAGTGGGTCATGATGTGTAACGATGCGAAGAGGAAGAAATCTGTACTGAAAGCTGGAAGTGTTCGGCCGTCTTTTTGCTGGTTTCCATGACACCCACAAAAAGGAATGTGGCGCCTAATACTCGAAATCACCGCCAGAAATATAAACGTTTAATACATAGCTTTGATTTTTCTCTTGCGTCGGAAATATTTTGTGTGGGCGTAGGAAGAGTTTTGTAGGTCAGGTTTTGCATCAGGGAGCAAATGCACACCATGACTATCATCGCGTTTGTACTGATCTCTCGGGATTGCCTAGCTTTCTCAAAATGGCAAGTTTAAAATACCCCCATTGTGTTTGGCTGCTAGCGGCCTAGTTGCTCAACGTCTAAGAAAGGTGGACATGTAAAGGGTGGTGAATGGGGATATTTCCTTCTGTGTCTTTCTTTTTGTCCTGATGGACATGTGTTCGCTCACTATGTACCTCACACAGTAATGCTAAAGCAGCTATGCAAGCACATTAGAAAGGATCTGAAAGAGTAATTCATGCGTTCATATTTGCCTTCTAGGTGCCTTTATAGCTGTAAAAATTCCCGATTGCTCTGTATTGGTACGTGTTCCAGTAAACAATACCCGAAAATTTGAGATTTTCATTAAAGCTTGTTCTGGCTTTACCAATGAGGACAGTTACTCTGTCTGACGCACAGCTTGTCAACTGCTCCTCAGTGCAAAGTCACTACTTTAAAATTTACTTTTGCGCATGCGTGGTACGAATGAAAACAACCGGCGCTGTATAAAAGTAACAGTCGACGCACAGCAAAGACTTCATCCCGACAGATGAGCGCACATCCTAAAGCGAAGATTGTGAGGTGGTAGATATGCGCGCATCTGGGGCGGCCGCCAAAATGAGATACTGGAAAGCTGCGATAAGAACCCGTTGACGTTGGTTGTTTTTCTTTATAAAAGTAAGATTAGCCCATAAGAAGTGGACGTTGACGTTGGTTGTGCTTCAATATAAACGTAAAATTAGCACAAATTAACTACCCCTCAGTGCAAAGCCGCGAATTTGAAATTTACTTTAGGGCATACGTTGCCAGAGAACACCGCCGGCGCTCTACAAAAGTGACAGCCGACGTACAGCAAAAAATTCATTCCGCCAGTGCGCGCACATCCTCAAGCGAAGATTGCGAGGCGGTAGTTATGCGTAAGGCTGGGGCGGTAGCCAAAATGAAATACAAAAAAGCTGTGATAAGAACGCGTTGACACGTGTCGGAAAGGATAGTTCCCGCATGTCGCTAAGCAGCGAGCCGACTAGGTTAGCGATGCCTGTAGGAAAAATGCAGCGTGTTCTCCGTAGAACTCGGTTGGATGCCTCTCCATTCCAGATAAGAGGTTGGGCCAAGAGGCGCGTGGCTCACGTATTAACGCGAAAGCACTGTATGACACATCATCAACGAGGCGCGGCGTTGTTGTCCAGCTGCAGTGCTCGGAAAACCCAAATGACGTCAGAGCCGAAATCTGGGTTTGTTGGTTGTGATTGATTATAAACCTAAGTTTAGCGCTTCAGAGCTGGAGATACAAAATAATAGGACAGGACGAGCTTCAGTCGCTCGCCCTGTCCGGTTATTTTTGTATGTACACGTCTCAAGCGCTAAACTGACGTTTATAACGAATCACAATGACGTCTCCACGGTCTTGGATAACGCCATCAGTAGATGACGTTGCATGTCACGCTAGTGGTAATATAGGACGTGCTACGTTCACTGCTATGGACGAGGTTGGCTCTGGTGAACTCTCTCGGGTATCGCGTACAAGCAAAATATAAATATCCATGAAAGCAGCAGATTGGACAGGCGTCGCGGTAGCTCAGTTGGCAGAACACCAGACGCGATATTTGGAGATCGTGGGTTCGGATCCCACCGGCGGCATGGTTGTTTTTCTGCTGCTTGTAAGTAGTTTTCATTAAGCAACAAATTAATCGTAGTCTTATTCTCCAATTGATTGATTATTCTCCCCGCAAATCTCAATGGGTAATTTCATTTCTCTTTCTTTCTTGTCCCATGCACGAGCTAAACCTGTTGTCCGTTCAAGGCAAGGTGGAGTGCTTGTGATTTGCGCAATGGGACGCAAGGTTTCCAGGATGCGTTGAGCGAACAAATTTTGGCATGTGGCAGACGCAAGAAGAGCAATGAAAATCAGAGAAGCATTGACTCGCATACTTGTAACGTTGCAACGTCACGGCCCATCTCGAAAGTCTGCCGGCGGGGTTTTTTCAGGCTCTTTAAATATGGCAATTCCTGGTTATCTGTCTGCACTGTGAAGACCCCTCCTTCTATAGGTAAAGGTCGAACTTTGACAATGCGAACTTGATATTGCAGAAATTCCCCTTCGGTCCCGGAGGAATTCCGCGCCGTCGATGGGAGCATGCGGCTAGAGAACTTGCCCTCTCTGTCCAACTACAAAGAAAAATATCCGACACCAAAGCGGCATTCGCTACCGGGTGAGACTCTGAACAGTTCGGCACCGTAACCGGTGAGTCACCAATGTAGATTCGCAGTTAAATCAACGCAGCAGACGCACATGTGCAAGTGCATTAAATACATATGCTTTCAAAGCCTTCGAAAATGTCTCAAACTGGTGCAACTTAACTCAGAAGCTCTGCTTAACAACAGTTGGCGTGCAGCTTGGCGACAAGTACTGTTTTCAGGGCGACAACAAAAATCAAATCAGATGCCGATTCAACGAGTGCAGTTCCCAAAACAATCATGAAATACTCGCTAAAGCTACTATTCTACCCATCATGGCTCAGGGAGCACTTCAAAATCGCTGCGTTTGGCTGATGGCCCAGCCAACCAGGACATTTAATATTGCCAGACATTTGTCTAAAATCCAACTTGGCTCCAGGCTTGTCTAAGCAAAGAATAAATTTCGTTCACAACTTTTTAATGTACATATTTTTCTTTGTTTTTAATCACGAATCGCAATTACAAAAACTCTGTCTATGTCAGTTTTGATCCGGTTTTGGCACGGGTTTCTCTATGGCAGCTTCAGCGAAGAGAGCATAAAAATGGTGAGGAAGGCACTCTAGTGGGCAGAAGTACAGAATAAATCCCATAGAGCATGTTGATTCTTCCGAAGCTTGGAATAGCCCGTAGGGACCACAAACCTGCAATATTACCGGTCGCAAAGAATGAGTGATTTAATTATATAAATAATTAAATAATTAATCTCTTATTTCTGGGCCTACCTCAGCCGCTATTGGAAAATTAAGAGGGATGATGATTTAAATTCAGAGGTAACTTGTAGTCTGTTGTTTTCAAAAAGCAAGTCGACCACTCGTACACTACTCGATGCAACCCACTCTGCATACCCTATGCTAAATTCATCATTTTACCCAAGCTACTCAGTCGGTCATAATAGGTAATGTATCTATTTTTTTCGAGTCAATTGGGTCTAATTTCGGAATTCACGGGAAACTAACCTCTTGGAATTACTGCGTGCAATGGATTCAGGAACTCGAACAGTTTTGCTCACAACTCTCAATCAGAAATCACAGGCATGCATCATAGCTTTTTGTTGATTTTTTAAGACCGCCTCTAATCTGTGTGTGCACGGGGCCGTGATTGCAATGATCCTCACATGGACGCATCACGCATTCCAGCCTAAATCACGAGGAAGCACGAACTTCACCTGAAGCTGGTCGTCTGCCACATAGCCGTCACGGATGCGATGTTCGAGGAGAAGAGATTCATAACTGTAATATGCAGCTTGTATACGTCCCTTTTCCGACCCTTTAACCACCTAGATTAAAAAAAAAAGTCGCCACGATCTCTCGTTCTTCACCATCCTTTGGATGCATGACGCGAAGTTTGATTGCTTCCATGGACTGCCACTGAACAGCTTCGTCTATGTCGCTCTTGTGCAGGCGGAAGAGTGCCTGCAGCCGTACATTTCGCAGCAATATTTAAGCTGGACACCGGGCGACAAGCAGTAGTCGCGGAGGCATACACTTCCGCTCTCATAACCAGCCCGACGTTCCTATCGAACTTTTTATTCGAGTGATTTGACAAGTTTTTCGACAAATTGGCACAAGGATGACAGTAGGTCAGGTGGTTTGCGCCCAATCATGTTCACGATACCCTTTGCATTGCTAGTGTCTTCTACTTCATCTGTGGACACCTGAGAGCATCGTGCAACCTCTGAATTGTTGTCCCTGCTTTCTTTGTTCACTTTTGCCAACTCGCCTGTATGTTGTTTTTCCCGACAAATCACGCGGCTCAAAATTGTCTTTACGGCATCCCTACCTGATATGAAACGCAGCCTTTTCGTTTCTTCGCTAAACACGGCTGTTTCTTCCGTGCATTTCTTTGCACTCTCACGATGTTCTGTTATTACTTTTGCTACTTCTTGCCTCACAGTACCTCTTACGCTACTGACGCCTTTTCGTGGGTTTCTCAGTGCTTCCTGGCAGTTGTTCACCACGTGAACAACTTTGTTGAATCCGTCTCCATCGTCAACACTTCAAGGAACATATCTCTCGAGAAGTTCTTTGATGTCACTGGCCTGATATAGAATTTGTCTGAAGGATGTCAGCAGCGCCGTCTCGTCCATCCTGAGTGTGGATCCGTGGCATATCGATTTAACAGGCACCACCGTAGTGAAACACTTGGACTCCAGGTGCGCTCCGACATCTGTGCACAGAGCTGTGGCCGAACATCTAGGGCAACGAATGGAGTGGTGCCGACATTTCCGCTTGAAGTGCAGGGAACGTTTTGACGCAGAGAGTATTTTTGTGCAGCAACTGCCATCGATACAGCATTCCATCTGCAAAATTGAAGCAAGTATCAATTCCTGCGCTATGGTGATTATATCTATAGGGTGCTGGGAAAGGTGTTGTGCTCTCTTTTAATGCAAAAGCACTCTATGCCCCACTAAATCAAAAGCCGGCATCCGACGTCTCTGGCACGAAATTCGGAGTTTGTCAGAACACCGATGTACCCTCTCACAACACACGCAAGTCAACATGTATAGTCATGAAGGATGAAACACAACAAAATATGACTTATGAAAGTCACGTACGAACCCGTAATTCATTCTGCAACGTAGCATAACTCAGCACTTCACAAGTAACGTAATGTCAGGTGCGTACAGGCTGTACACAGAATGAGTTCTAATGGCACACAGCCACAGTCAAGGTACATTTTCTTTCTGCAACGTGGCACGAATCAGCACTTTAATGATGAGCACGTAACCAGTCCTTAATATACCTTCCAATTTTTTTATTCATGCACCTTTTGTCTGCGACGCAGTGGCCAAGAGCACAGCAGCATTTAGCCCATGGTCAACTTTTGAATGTTTACGGCCACTTACCTCTTCTACAGCACAATCGTTTCCAATGTTACAGTGAGAGCCACTTATTGAACGCCCTTCACCACCGAGCTACTCACTGGTAAGCTGGGCGGTCAGGCGACGATCCCTTGCAAGTGCCCAGCACCTTTCGTATCGTGCAGTCTTTGCAGTCATTTTTTGGCAAACGTGTTCTAACGACGCAACCAAGCGCACTTCGAAACGCCCCTCGAGCGCTTCACGCAGCCCGGAGGCAGAGCCTGCAAATCATGGAGAAAGTGATAAAAGAAAGAGGTTACACCTGAAATCTCTGGGGTTACATACCTCAAAGCACCATAGAAAAGCACTAAAGGATTAATGATGACGACGATTGAGCCGCGAGCACGTGCTGCAAAAATTATTGCACTGCGGGAAGGAAAAGTTCGCAGGAAACTTTGCGGGATCAAAGACAACACTTAAGCTTTGCACAGAACCAGCGAAGCTTACCGAGATCCCCCTGGGTATGTTATCATGTGAGAAAATGCAACGAGGGTCTCTACCCTTTCTGATAACTTCGAGCTTCACTTGAAGCAGGTGTGCTATTATACGCTAGCAGGAACATTAGAGGAACAATGGCTCTAACTGAATCATATGAAGCCTGCAAATTCACCCCATGGTTACCATGCACGCCTTGAAAACGTGCGCTACTGGATTGAATTGTGGCCCTTAATTCCAAATGAAAAGACCTTCGCATTAGGTACAATTTGTACGCATCAAAATCAACGTAATCACAATTGTAGACGTTCGTACGAAAAACGTCCAAAAGAGGCATCCTGTTCTTTCATTTAGATGCTAGGGCATCTCACTGCGCACATATATACTGCAATGCAGACTTCTAAGCTCCCAAGCATTAATTCTGATCTGTCCCATTCCCTCTTTTCGATCAATAGAACCCTCATCTTAATGGGACTCCTTACGTAAGCCCACATCTGCAGCCCACTCAGTCTTTCGAGGTTGCTTCAACACGTCCATATACATTTTCGAGCACTCGACACTTCGGCAACGTTTTCCCAAACGCAACATGCCACATGAACACTTTAACTATATTTGCCCTATTGCTTCAGAAAATAATTTGTTGAAACACATTTATCGTAGAAGCGGCGCTGCAGCCTCCCCTAACGGTACAGTCGCTTCACGTTCATTGTACACCACCACGATCGTTATGACAACGTGGCCTTTCTGCGCATAGAGAATTCGAGAAGAGCAGCTTGTCGACAGGAAACTTATTGAGTAAGAGGTCGTCCGCCTCGCATTGGCGGCCATCGAGAGGACAAACGTAGACGCCGTCCCGGGCGCTCAGCTCGTAGCAAGACTCGCGCAATGTGTGTGCATACACATAAGCAAGGCTGTCCTCTTGCGGACCAGCCCGCAGGCGCCGCACACCCTGTAAAACGGAATGGGCTTCACGAAGCGCAGCAGCCTCCTTTCGAGTTGTTCAGTTGAGAAACCGACAAAGGTGTAGTGCATGCTTGCAGGAGCTCTCGCTCATGGTATTCGCTTGCTTCTGTACCGACTGCCCGAACTGACTTTTTTTCGCCCACCTGAGCAATCTCTATCGCTCTTCTTTCTTTTTTTTTTGCTCTGGGCCTCGCCTTAGCGACAATCGCATCGATATCTTAATACTCTCCTTCGTGGCTTGAGGGAGGCATCGCACCAGTCGAATACAGTGCGTTTAAAGGCGTCGACCGTCGGCTTTACCTCTCGCACAGCTTTCTTTCCCGACTACTGATCCGGAGTTCCCGGGTTCGAACCCGACCGTGGCGGCTGCGTTTTTATGGAGGAAAAACGCTAAGGCGCCCGTGTGCTGTGCGATGTCCGTGCACGTTAAAGATCCCCAGGTGGTCGAAATTATTCTGGAGCCCTCCACTACGGCACCTCTTCTTCCTTTCTTCTTTCACTCCCTCCCTTATCCTTTCCCTCACGGTGCGGTTCAGGTGTCCAACAATATATGAGACAGATACTGCGCCATTTCCTTCCCCCCCCCCCCCCCAGAAAAAAAATCAATTACCGACTCACATTAAGGCAATGGGGTTAATAACCCAGTTACGATGAAAATCCGGCTTCGGCGTTGTCGGGGTTTTGAGCGATAAATGGGATTTAGTAGGTTGGCCTACGCACTACCCCCAGAGAAGTAACCTTGATTCTTCTTGCCTTGGTTCGCCGCAGTCTGGTGGTGGCGCTGCTGCAGTGGCCGGCATGGCGAAGACGACGATGTGGAATGCGCGTGCAGTGCGCGGGTGACATGTGCAGTGTTCGAACGCAGCGGTTGTGTCTGGGTTGGTTGCTTGAGACCCGTGGTGTTGTGTGCTGTGCCGCAGCGACGTGACAGCTTCGGTCCGCCTTCTCGTTGGTGCCCGTCTTGGCAACGACGCAACGACTTCGGTTCGGTGCCGTCGCGGCCGCTCCTCCGCTTGGATGCCTGCTGACCTGTGCCGTCTGAGAAGCCAACGCTCTGGACCAGCGGCTTCACGTGTTCTCGGGGGCCCACTTCGATCCGTGAGGGGCACGGGACATTTGTGACCGCGTACGCATTAGGCCACTAGCCAGAACACTGGTAGACTAGTGCCGCACGCGGCCGTTTTTCGAAAAGCCTCCACCCTGCCTATGTGCGCATCTGTTCGGTCCTTTGCTTTAGGCTACATTGACGTCCATCTTATAAAGGCTCTGTTCACAAAGTGTTCATTAATGTCTTCTATGACGGGCGTGGAGAACCAGCACAATTTGGTGAGCCTGCTGCCAGGATAGTAGCTTAAGTGCAGCTGACGCACCGGTCAGGGCGAACACCATGAATATCCAGGAGTGGTTGTTGGCATGGAAGGAAGTGGGCATGAGCGGGGCTGCGTTGTAACATTGGGTTGTCGAAGAGCGTGCCCGGGAATGAGACGAACGTGCCCGAGAGCGTAAGGACCCCGCAAAAGAAACCGAGCGATTCGCTAAAGATTCGGAACTGCGTGCTTTAGAACATATGACAGAGAGCTTGCAAGAATTCATGGCGAATAGCGTCTGCTCGAGTTGCGGTTCCAATTGCTCGACCGCAACCAGGAAGCACCGCCTACTTCAGGTGCGAACTCTGCTGGCAATGAGGCGCATGGTGTATCAGGGAATGCGTCCAGCCCGCTTATGTTAATTCCATCGTTCAACGAGGCACGGGACGATTTGGACGCATGCCTACAGTTGTTCGAGTGTGTCGCCTCGCGCCATGAGTGGCCGCGTGAGAAATGGGCCCTTTCACTCAGCCTCTGCCTTACGGGAGAGGCTGTAACTGTCCTCGGTCGGCTTGACCCTTCGGCTGCACTGGACTGCCGTCAGCTGAAGCAAGCGCTTTTACAATGTAAGGCAGAGAAACGAGCGGAACAGTCGCATATACAAGAAAAGAGAATCACAAGGACCACGCTAGAGACACAACTTGAAATTTTACTTGAAGAAAGAACGCACCAACTTACCCGACAAGCTACACTTTTACATTTCTACGCTTTTACAGTGTTTTCGCTACACCGCGGAGGGATATCGCGAAAAATTGCCCAAAGCTAAGCCGGAAGATAATGAATCAGGCCTTCAGTACTCAGCGCGTCTTTCTGGCTATTTTGATAACTGACAAGAAATGACCAAAACAGAAAAGAAATACGACAGTTTGATAGATGTCGTTATCGCCGAGCAGTTTATTGGTAGGCGCTGCCAATCTTCGTGTGTTTTTCTTAAAGAGCGATATTGTGCGACAATTTTGCGCTTTCACAAGCTGTAGATCACAACCTGGAACCTCAGGTTTGGCCAATTTAGGCAAAGATAAGACTTCTAAGGAGTCGACCGCTCCTCCTTTGTGGAAAGCAGAATCTCCCCGAAATGACGGTAAGGCGGAGAATCGCTGCTTCCTCTGCGAAAAGGCAAGACACCGTGCCTCCGAGTCTAGGACTCGGACCCGAATTGTTTCGGCTGGGACTTGCTGGAAATGTCAAACTTTAGGCCATCGCGACGACGCGTGTCCCATGAAGCTTCCTCCATGTTGGCTGTAGATAGCAGAAGTGCTACGTGAGACGATAAAGCCGGATATATGGTTCTTCAGGATGCTGATCGCATTCTCATTCTCACAATAGACCTTTATGGTGTTGCAAAACTGATAAACTCACTAAAAATATCCGCTGCTCCAGGCTGTGACCTCATCAATACGAAGTTCCTAAGAAATACAAGTGTTTATTCTTCTGTCATACAAATAGAAATTTTTCAGCAGTCACTTGACCAGGGTTCGCTACGTGCCGCATGGGAGGTGGGGAAGGTGATTCCACTCCACAAATCAGGCAACAAGCACTCTACACTAAACTACAGGCCAATTTTTCTCACCAGCATTCTCTAAGTTCCTAAACAGATCCTGTTTTCTCACCTAGCTAACTTTCTAGAATCCAACTCTTTCTTCTTGAGATTTCAACACGGATTCCGAAAATCATATTTATGTGAATCCCAACTTGTATCCTTTATTAACTAGTTGCATGTTATTCTTGATCGTAATTTCTCATCTGACTGTGTGCTCATAGATTTCGCGAAAACGTTCGATAAAGTATGTCATAGCTTACTACTATACAAATTGCAGAAACTTAACCTGGACCCGAAGACTTTAACCTGGCATGAAGCTTTTCTTATAAACCGTCAACAGTTCGTTTCCATAAATGCCCTAACCTCAGATCGAGTGTGGTTCCCTCCGGCATTCCGCAAGGCTCTGTGCTTGGTCCGCTTTTTTTTCCTTATTTACATTAATGACCTACCCTTCTGTATTTCATCTCACATTCAGCTATTCGCCGACGACTGCGTAATATTCAGGGACATTACAAGCGATGGTGACACACTAATGCTTCAATCCGACCTCGGCTCCATCTTAACCTCTTGTAAATCTTGGCTAATGGACTTTAATCTTAACAAGGGCAAATTCATGCGTGTGCCTCGAGTGACTTGCCCTCTTATCCCCTTAACGGTTTGTCTCTAGACTCTGTACACTCATAAATACCTCAGTGTTCACATTTCTAAAGACCTTACCTGGACTACTCAAGACTTCCATGTCGTTAACAACGCCAACAAAACACTTAGATACCTTCGAGGTAACTTTGGTAAACCACCTTCATCTCTGAAGCTTTTCCTGTACAAAACACTAATTTTACCTAAACTCGAACACGCAGCACTAGTATGGGATCCTTATCACCAGTACTTGACGCACTCACTTGAGACGGTCCAGAATAAAGCTGCTCGATACATTATTTTTAACTACAACAAAACTACAAGCGTAACCAGCATGAAATCTAGTCTCGGTCTGCCATTTCTTGCGTCTCATCGTCGAGCACTTCGTCTTCGCCTTTTTCATACATTTTTCACCATTCTTACCATTCTTCTACTTTTTCTGACGAATTAAATGTTTTCCAATCCAAATCCGCGAAGAACATTTTCACCCCAGCAGGACGTGTCACGACGGATGGATCACGCCCACAAGGTTGGAATACCGTTCTAAAGAACGAAAACCTACTTTCATTTGCTTTTACCCCAGACATCTGACGAGTGGAATCACCTTCCCGCACCACTGGCAGTAATTACTGATAACCGTTTATTTCAAGATGTATTAGCTAACACTGTAGAACTAGCCACCTCCAGTAATATTGTGATCATATTTCTTTGATTTGTTGCTGTGTATAACCACTCCCCTCTATAATGCCGTATGACCTTGAGAGTATTTTAAATAAATAGCTAAGTAAATGCGACTGTAACCAGTTGCTCAAACGGGCAGACTATTGCGATGCCAGTCGCCAAAAGACTGCTGAAAATCAACCCATTAGTGTGCTACGGGCATTGGCTGCAGTACAGTTGTTGCGCAACAATCCTTAGTTCCGGACGGAAAGTTTTTAGTATCAAAAATTCTGTATTCCTGCTGGACCGCCCCATTTACTACCTGCCGGAAGCTGCGGTCTTCCTGGACACACTCCTCTTCAGTGGCACAGTAAGAGCAAAATGCATGGCTGACTCTTTATACGATGCGGTTCTTGGGAGCACCAAAGCTGCGCCATCTCCCTTCGACCGAAGTCAGCCTGAGCTTCTCGGCTCTTCAAGCAAATCTCGGAGTGCAGGGCTTATAGCTTCTGAGTCGGGCAGAAACTTCGTCGCCGCCGACTGGGCAGGCGATCCCTCATCATCTGCCCATCGAGACAATTCGACGCCAGCAGGAAGTGGTGATTCATCGGAAGCGTGGTCCAACGAACAACGACCTTCCGTATTCGTTCCTGAACCTGCACATTTGACACGTGATTCGAGAGGTTTGGCTTGCACCTACGAGACAAACGCGATTATGGTGGTTGTGCACGCGAAGCATCCAGCTTCTGATTTGCCAGTGTTAACGAATACCGCTACAACCATAAGCCACTGTCAGCTGCAAGAGTTCCAGCGCATCCACGATTTGTTATGCCTATAGTTCGCGGCCGTCGGCACCACGATTGTGACTAGATCGCATGAGACGCAATATTTGCTCACTTACGGAATCTTATTTTGTAGTAAGTATAAGCTGTCGTGCCGGAAAGAACTCGAAAAGCTCGCTGGTCCGCGACAACTGCGAGAAACCTTGATAAGCTTGCACACGAAGGCATTTACGCCCGTCACTAGGGTGTGATGAAAACGACGGACTGCATACTGGCTGAGGTTTATTGTCCCTCGGTACAGTTGGAGGCGAGACTCTTTGTCACGTCGTGCGACATTTATCTAAGAACACCTCGTGGGCAGACCTCCCTTAGGTACCACTCCACTCATTATAACCCCGCACACACGGGTTGCTGTTAACGTTGTTGTGCCACTGTCGCCCACATACGAGAAATGGAACAGGTATATCTTGAGCATGGTGGACTTCGCTGCAAGATACCCGGATGATGTCGCCTTGCGCTCTATTGAAGCGAAACAGGTGGCCGAAAGACTGCAAGAGATGTTTTCTAGAGTCACGATACCTCACGAAATGGTTACCAACCGTGGCTCCTACTTCATGTCTGCTGTCATGAAGGAATTCAGTCGCCTCCTCTCAGTAAAACAGCTGCAGACCATGCCCTATAACGCAATGGTGAATGAGTTAGTGGAAGGCTTCAACGGCACGCTGAAGCGCATGATAAGCCGCATCTGCCAAAGCGACCTAAGTGCTGGAACCGGTACTTGAGACCCTTGCTGCTTGCTTACAAGGGTTGTTGTCAACGTCGTCTATGGGCTCGAATATTTTTTCGTTCTATCTCCAGTTCGGAAGTCCACCAAGGATTCGGTGTGTGTGTGTGTGTGTGTGTGTTTTGAGTGCTTAGTTTTGTGTTTTCATATTTTTGAGTAGAAGTTATTTATTACATGTTCTAGTCGAGTAGTGGTCAGGATAGGTGTATGTGCTGTTTCTTCAAGCCATCCATGTTCAAGGATGTCTATTGGAACTCTGTGACTTACATACTGTGTGAATCATTTTTCTTGTGCGTGTTGGGCTGAGAAAAGCTGTATTTGGATGCCTTTGTGATCACTGTGGTTTTAATAATCAATTATTTCGAATTTTGAATGCATAGCAAAATGGTGGTTGCAAAGGCTGTGATGTGTATCCAGCTCCTGCCGCGGTTGGTTTGAAATGTAGGTGGCGAGTTTGTGTTGTTTATGATTGCGAGGCTAGTAGTGTTGATGAATTCTATGAGTATGTTTCCTCTGTGAATTTTAGGTGATGCCGCCCTATGGAAGGGGGGGGGGGTCTTAGCATTAAAATCTCCACCAATTAATGTGAGTTGATTGTTGTTTGAGTGTTTATTCAAGAGTCAGGAGTTGTGTGTAGATGTCATTCTTAGGAGGTGCGTAATAGTTGGTAATTAGTAGTGTTGTATTTTTGCCAACTTATTCGTGCTGCTATGAGGGTTTCGGTCACTTTAAGTCGGAAAACTTGGATGCCTTTGTTGTGTATGATGATTGCTAGTTTTGATGAGTGTTCCGAGGAAAGTATTCTGTCTTTTAGTGTAAATGTGGTTAGTTTGTTTTTGTGTTAATATGGTTCTTGTATGAGTGAGATGACGTGAAAAATTTGTTTTTGGTACACATTGAGGAGTTCATTGCCTTCGGCTGCGTGAGCAAGTTTTGCTTGGATTAGTTTCAGTGTGGTTGTGGGCTGTTGTGAGTTTGTGTTGCTAGTCTGCAGTGTGTAGGTGTGAGGAAGTGCATGGTTGTGAGTAGCCCTTTTGGGATTTGTTGAAAGTTTATCCTAGGCTTTCGGCTGATGCAAGTGCAGTCTTACAGATTTGCCACGAGTTCATTTGTAGCATGTAGCGGTACTGCCCTGTAGATTGGGCAAGCAAAGCTACAAAATTAATGGTTTTGTTTGTGCTTGGGGCAGCCTTCCTTTTCGCAAGTCAAGCATTTTTTTTGCGTTTTGCACTGCATGAGATGGTGAGCCTCCCAACTGTCTACACATCTGGATGCTTTGCTGCAAAACTTTTTAACATATTCTAGCTCGGCACAGTTTTTACACCGATGGAGAAAGGTGTTGTCATGAAATGGGCACCTCGTCCACATTATGTGGAGCCTTGTTTTTCCTTTCAGAACCTCAAAGGCTTGCTTGCTGAGTTCCATGATTACTCTTCTAGGTTCTTCCCTGCCCTTAAACGTTTTGATCGTTGAATAATCGTCCTCAGCACACAAGAGATAATTTTTGTAATGATCCTTAAGAGTATCTCATGTTCTGGGACGTCATCAGAACTGCCCACAATTTCAATTTGAACAACACTTTTTCGTCTCCTCGTGAGGACTTTGTCCTCGGTGGCCTCATTTTGTTCGAGCTCGGCTTCACGCTTTGCAACTGAGTCAGGGGAAGATGATGTGATAACAACATCCTCTCGAGATGGCCTCAACTCCACGTCCTTGATCCTCAGAGACCAGGGATCAATGTTCTGCTGAATATGATTTGTGATCGTGTCCTTGCTGTGTTTGTCAGAGGCGATGACAATGGATTATTTCAGTTTTTGCTGAGTGGTCCAGCCACTGGAGCCTGCGGCGTTTGCGTCTTTCACTCCTTCAGCCATGGTAGGACAAGGAGACTGTACTTGTTTAGCGGATTTTTAATGACCTCCAATTCTCCGTTCAATCCTGCAACTTCAAGAGCTTCTTCACGAATGAGCGATTTCTTTTTACAGACCTCATTTATAATGACGTCTAACTGGTGTGCCACAACAGTGATCCGCCTGTGTTGGCAGCAACGACTGACTCGGCCCGACAAAGTTTTTTTTTCCGCTGTCATGAGCCTTTTGAGTGGTGTGAGTTTTTCACTGGATTTTTCTCCTGAGGAGTCCCACTGGGTTGGAAATAAAAGTCCAGAATCCTGCTTGTTGATATGTTGTAGGCTAGAGTTTGCTGTTAAATTCTCAATTGTTTCATTAAAGATACTTCCGGATGTGCCATGGGCTGCGACCACAGCATCATCGCTGGAAGCATCCTCCAAGTCATCTTCCAGGGATGCTGATTTCACTCCTGAAGTGAGGTTGCGTTTTCTTACACTGTGAATATGTTGTGTCCAGTCTGGGGAGCAGTGAACATTTGACGAATCACTTGTTTTGTCACCCGAGGACTCTGTGTCCATGCATCATGATGGTGCCAATGTCATTCGTGGCGGATGATCTTCCAGAAATTTTTGGTGCTGGATGGCGCAATAGTGCCGTTGGGTTTCACAGACTTATTGTTTTTGTTGTTTTTCCCCATGCTGAGGCGCAGGTATGTTAGTGCGGTTCCTCTGTACTGAAAAATTTAGTCAGAGTAAAAATATGTGAATTTATTGAAATATGGCGAACATGAAGTATAGTTAAGCAGAATAAGTTTAAATATGGTTAAAAACACTAACAAGGCAGAAAACATTAAATAGAAACTGCTCTAACACCTTTAAAAAGCATTTGAAAAAAAATCCGCCAAATTAGGAGGATTTAGGCTCGGCCGTATAATAACAATATATTTTCTATCTCTGGAATATAAGTAATGTTGTAACTCTGCCACATCGCACTGGTGGCCATCGAGGGGAGACACGTGGACACCATCGAAGGACGAAATTGGAAAACAAAATCAGAGTAGATAATTACTAGCCCTTACACGTGAACAAGCGTACAACACATACATTACCACGCACAGCGTATTTCGTATATTAGGAACGCGCCCGTCTGGATGGCCTGCGTGTCTGTGTAACAAAGAAGCACCTCGATAAAAAAAACTAAAAAGCTACCCTTAGCTATATTATATGGCAAAACACATGCTGAATTTCATGTAGCATGCTAATGCTTCCAAATGCTGTGTATTGCAAAGATTGCGCTAATACAAGCCACTATGAATATTAATCTACTTGTGTCATACGAATATTCAATATTTTACCGCCGCAATTCAATCCGAGAGAACACGTAATTTAATTTTGAAGTAACTTGTGTCAAAATATCAAACACGCGGAGAATAACTTTAATCGTCCCTAAAGTTTCGGCAACTCTGATGGTTTGGCATACAGCGCTAAATCAGCAACAACCGAGCAGGACATCTTTATTTCTCCTTAATATCCCGCTCTTATCTGTGTGCGCATGGAGCTCCATCGCAGCGCTGCTCACGTGTTCGCTGTACTTGTATTCTAGCTTAAATCCAGGAAGTAGCTCGAAGTTCAGCAGAAGCTGGTCGTTTTACACGTAAGCACAGTGGATGAGATCCTTGAGATCAAAAAATGCAAGAGTCGAATATAAACCTTGTGCACGGCCCTCTTGTGGCCTTTCACGAGGTGGGTGGAAATCGTACGCTCACTCTACGATCTCTCGTTCTCCTTCTTCCCTTGGATGGACGACACAAAGTTTGATTGTTTGCCTGAACGGCCACTGAACGACGTCGTCCATGTCGCCCTTGTGCAGGCGGAGGAGTGCATGCAGCTTTGTAATTTCATTTAAGTAACCGAGGAAGAAGGAGAAACCGGGGGACATGCAGTAGCCTCGGAGGTATAGATGCTCGCTCTCATATTCAACCTCACCTCCATTCCGTGCCTCTTCTTCGGGTGATTTCACACCGTTTACGGCAAACTCGCGCCCCGATTTTTTTGTATACGTTGTCTGGGCACTGCTTTGTCCACCCGACGTGATGACGACTCCCGGAGTAGCCACGGCTACGGAGTGCGACCACAGCAAGTCTCGTCTGGAAGCAGCCAGCGCACCTGTGCCACTGCGCCCTTTATCGGCCCGACGAGGATTTGTCTTTGACATGCCGTTATGAGCCATTAAAAGAGGACCCTGGTGTGTGGCTTCAACCACCGTGCTCCAACCACCGACATAAACCAAACTGGACTACGGGCGGATGTTGGGTAGAAAGCGTCCCATTCCCGGTGTCTCTTTTTGTGCCGAGACTCACTGCGGCGAGCGAGAAGGAGGTGAGGCATTATCCCATAAATAGCCGCTATATGGTGGCGAGACAATGGTCCCGTTTCCAGTGGTTTACTTCTCGTGTGCTTGCTTTGCTCGTCGGGTGTCACGAAGAAGAGGTGTCAGCAACACGCTTCTGCCACCGGCTGCTCTAATGTGGAACGTCTTATGCTGCCCTACAAGAGTCGCTGCTGCTTCCACGGCATCCTTCTCTCCCTCAACCTCAAGATGTCACGGGGGCCATGCGCTTCAGTTGGTGGGTGTAAGATTCTTCTAAAAAATTAACGTGACAAGCCAATACGTCCTAAGCGAGGCTGACCTCAAACTGGAGACTTTATGAAATGAGAGCCTTATAAAACTCGGGTGGCCGAGAGACCCTCTTATTGTTCTTTACTTTGTTGTAAAATCAACCTGCAGAGCCTTTCCTTCATCGTACCGCTCTAGCTACTCCGCCTCCTTCCTCGCTCTTCTTTTCGCAAACGCATCGACTAAATTGAACTGCAACAATTGGTTGCGTGCTCACCTCGTAATCTGTTAGTTCCTGCTTCATTTCTGCGCGCCTTAGATGTTCTTCGCTATTCGGAATTTTTTTTCATGTCTGCGGCACTTTTCCTGGACGCCGAAAACGGCGGGTTCCTTTGCTAATGGGCCACATAAGGCTTTCGCCCACCGCCGGACACCCACCGGTAAAAATGGGTACAAGCGGGCCCCGTCCTGGCGTCCGGCTTTCTTTGGAGGTGTTCGCTTAGGAGAGGCTCCGTAAACCCCGCTGCTCCCCTCGTGAGCCAAACCCCAGTTTCGAACGACCTCGCAGCCTGCTAAAGGTGGTACCCCTTCGGCCAATGTGGTTCGTGAGAAGGTTCAAGATCAATGTTCAAGGATCAAGGTTCTCTTAATCTGCTGGAGCAGCTGGAGCAGCAAGAATGCAAGCTAACAGAGAAACGCTTGGAGACGGACTTGTTCTTCGAAAAACGTCAGCTGGAGCTTATCGCTCCGGAAATTCTCGCCAGCGTTCAATTAGTTGCCAACCAGGAAATGCGCAGAAGAGTGGAGAAGCACTGGAAATCACAAGAACTGAAGATGCAAGCGTTACTTGCTGAAAAAGAAACAGGCACTAGGTCAACAACGATCTTCGAAACAAAGAACCTGTCATCCTACAGGCTGAAACCTGCTGAGGCCAAGCTACTCAGCCGAGGTTTGAACTTCAGCCAAGGGAAAGTTCCGAACCAGCGAAAGGTTGCTTGTGCCGTCGAAGGAGCGGTGCGACTCCTGGACCGAGACGTTAAAGACGAAGTAAGGACGAAGGCGATAGGTGTGCTGTCTCGTTTGAAGAAGACGTCACTAGACTACTCCCTGCCTCAAGACGAACGCAAGGCAATTCGTAGCCTACAGGCTAACGGTGAAATTGCAATCCTTCCTGCGGATAAAGGCAATGTCACGGTAATCCTTGAACGCTCTTCGTACCAAGAAAAAATGGAAGCCTTGCTGCAGGACGAGCATACCTTTCGCCGACTACCAAAAGACCCCACGTCAAAGGTGCAGACGTCTCTTCAGAAAACGCTTGCAAAAATCTTCGAGGGCCTTCCACCATCCATGAAACGCCTCTACTATCAGCTGCTTTGTAAGAACGGCTCGGCACCCGCCATATACGGACTTCCAAAGGTTCATAAGAAGGCACCCCTCTACGCCCAATAGTAGACTTCAGGAGGTCTCCTGTTCACTCTCTGTCGCAGTACCTTCACGGTGTTTTGGCTCCACTGGTTGGAAAGACAGAAACGAACGTCAAGGACTCGTCCGATTTCATCGACAAGGTAAAAGCCATTGTGCCTGAAGACAACGACATGCTCGTGTCTTTCGACGTCTGCTCACTGTTCACCAGCGTTCCTGTCAATCTGGCCGTTGAAGCTTGCAGGCAAAGTCTCGAATATGAGGGCTCATGGAAAGATAGGACCCTTTTCGACGCAGCAGAGCTTTGCGATCTATTGCGCTTCTGTCTCGCTAACACCTATTTTACTTATAATGGCACCTTTTACCGACAGACCTTCGGCACAGCAATGGGAGCAGCAATCTCGGTGACAGCGACGAACATCACGATAGAAGTAATCGAAAACAAAGCCCTAACCACTTTGCAGCCGTGACCAAAAATATTTCTAAGGTATGTGGACGACTGTTTCTGTGTCCTAGAGCGCAAGCACATGGCCCTTTTTCTGGACAACTTGAACTCCATTGAACCCTCATTCATATTCACTTTTGAGGAAGAAACCGACGGCTGCCTCCCACTCCTGGACACCACTGTAACCCGTACTCCGACTGGCCTTGTATTTAATGTTTACCGCAAAACTACGCACATTGGAAGATATTTACAATTCAGTTCTGTGCACCCAGTCGCTCACAAACGGTCTGTGGTTGTCTCCCTGATCAACCGTGCCAGACAGGTCTGCACTCAAGATGCCAATCTGATGAGCGAAATGAAAAGAATAGGGTCTGATCTTCGAAGAAACGGCTACCCTTTTTCCTTCATCAGGAACACCGAAAGAAGAATGCCAGCGATCAGCCTGCCTCCGAAGAACGCGAGAGCACAGAAAAACCAAAAAAAAACGAGCTGGTGTCCCATACGTAGCGGGAATTAGCGAAGCGCTTGCACGTATTTTCCGCAAGCATTGCGTAAACATCGCGCACGTCCCCACTGGCAAGGTGCGAACAGAACTGGTGAATGTGAAGGACAAGCTCGCTCGTGAAAGATTTCCAGGTGTTGTGTATGAGATTGACTGCACCGATTGCTCATCAACATATATCGGAGAACCAAAGGACTTCAGGAGACTCCTGAGAGAGCACCAGAACGACGTCCGAAACCAGAAAGCAGCATATAACGCCATCGCCGAGCATGTGCAGGAATCCGGCCATGAGATTAACTGGGATCAAGTAAATATATTGACAACAAAAAAGAACACATCAGCATGGCAGAATCTTGAGTCCCTTATCATACAGACATCGTCTAACACATTAAACAGGAACTACGGAACTCTACATCCTGTCTATGCTAAATGATTAAAAACGCTACTGGTTGCTACAAAAGAACGGATCCGTGCGCCGATTGCTTCATAGTGAACAAGGAAGCCGTAGTGCTCCCGAAACGTATTTTCATCTTTTGACTTTGGCCAGTGACCAGCAATCAGCATCATGAGGCTTTCGCCTGAAAATAGAGCCGCGCCCATAAGATGACCTAATACCGGTCGGCACTCGGGCAACGCAGCCACCTGTGGAAAAGTGAATGATTAGTTTGACGTTGAGAGACAGGAAGTGAGCAGAATTGGTCAGGATGAAAAAGGAATTATTGTCATCCCAGTTGAAATACAGTAAGAAATGCGGCAAGTTCTGGGCCTACAGTGCGAAGGCAGGATGTAAGTGCAACGGAACGGATTCCTAGATAAGGTGAGCATAGCAGGACGCTGCAGAAATTAATATGGCCGGAGGAGATTAGCAAGTTTTCCGGATTATCATGGCCGCTCTTGCGCAGGATAGGATTATTTCGAAATATACTAGAGAGGCCTTTGTCGTGGAGTGGACGCGTTTACAATGATGGTGATCATGAGTTGTTTTGGTTGGCATTGGCCACAGCACACAAGCACGCGGCCCGATCACAACACTTCTCTGCATGCCAGTATTGTCTTGAGGCGAGTGCATCCGCCAGACCGAAGGCTTCGCTGATAGTCGCCTTTTGATAAACTTATTACGCTCTCCTTCTTCCCCTTTGGGTTTGTGAAACCCGTCGGACCCTGATATCGTCAAACACACCAAGCCACACGATTTTAATATGACCATGCTGCTGAAGTAGGAGCTAACCTGTAATATGTATGCTGCCAGCAGGTTCGAGCACATGGGAACTGAAATTTGCCAAATGTAGTCACTTGGGCAATGTTCTGTTTCCTTTCAAAAAGACTTACTCTGACCAAATGGCCAACGGAGTTAATTGAGTCTTCGTTATGTTCCGCCAAGGGAAAATCTTACGTCGTAAAATCCATATATGAAGTACATAGACTTCTACACTACTTTTCAAGACGTATCGCTGTTCGTAAAAATTGTTATAGCAGGGTTCTACAACATGTCGGTTTCCCGCATTGCGCAGCATGCCGTGAGTGTGTGTTTTTTGCAGAAAAACTTTGTGTGTACATATCATTAGAAACCAAGGCAAAGTATTATGCCTGGGCAAGGGAAAAAGCTGGTACTCAAGTGAAGTCACGTGCGCCATTTTGTTGTCCAGCGCGTAGCTTCAGCAGTGCAAGCCGGAGCATGAGGCCATAATCCCATTAGACACGCCAGCAGCCTTCTGCAGTGCTCCACGGGCCACAAAATGGCGGCCGCTGTGACGTCAGTGAGTACTCCCTATAATGGGAACCAAATGGTGTCTTACTCAGTGCCTCTGAGCCGGTGCACAGGAAGTGACGTAAAATACGAGGCCAGTGGCATATCCCTTGTCAACTCTGTCGAACATGCGAAACATTCGCGGTGTCCTCTCGCTCGCTCTGCATTCTGTTCACCGTGGCCTCCGAGACTCGAAAATATCTAAGAGGCCAATCTTACGAGCGGCTGACGCCGACAACCGCAGGTAGCAATTTGTATATTTAAGCCCCCGCGGTGGCTGAGGGGTTATAGCACTCGGCTCCTGGCCCGAAAGACGCGGGTTCGAACCGGCCGCGGCGGTCGAATTTCGATGGAGGAGAAATTCTAGAGGCCCGTGTACTGTGCGATGTCAGTACACGTTAAAGAACCCCAGGTGGTCGAAATTTCCGAAGCTCTTCACTACGGCATCTCTCATAGCCTGAGACAAGTGTAGCGCGAGGCGCGTGCAATGGGTCTTCACAGAGCCCATTTCTGTGTAGACGCCAGGAGTTTGATTTTAGAGACACGAAAAATTGTTATTTTTCTCGGCCATGACCGCTCAATTTCCCACGGTCAACCAGCAAGTCAAAGGCCAAAATTCATAAAACATTTTTGTATGGATTTTCACTCCCGCTTTTAACCATGTGGCCTGGGTCGAAATAGCACGATTGATAGCGTACCAACACAGCTCCTTCCGCCCAATGACACTCTCGGAGGCAATACAATCGCAGGAGCACAGGTAGAACAACAGTTATAGACAAGCTATGAAGGGTGCGTACACGGATGCTACACCGGTGCCAATAAAGCCGCCCTCAGCATGCCTTACATCGATTATTCCAATGGATAGACACGCTTATCGAAACATTCGAGGCAATGTATATGTCTTTGCTGTATATAGTCTGGCGGCTGCGCTGCGCCGCCAGAATTAGCTGTCCCTCTGCAGATTCAAAGAAGCTCGCTTATAGAGACACATCCTGAGAAGCACCCCACTGCACCAGGTCCTGACATATTGCCTGATGTCACCCTGTGGACGCAGTGGTATCAGTTAAGGCATTTTAGATGACGACTGCCTAGCTTACTGTGGATAAGGTTCGCTTTGTGGTACTTAACCCCAAGCCCCTCTTCACTCTCTTATACTATTGTTTTCCGACGTAGGCTTCTGGCACTGAGCTCATTGCGCATACAGCTCGTTCGGTCAAAAAGCCGTCGGAGTAGTCTCCACCACGGGATGTAAATAATCGCGGGCTGCGTGAAAAAAAATTGCATCATGCCAACCGTTTTCCGCCGAAAGTTATGTTGATGTCATGCGATTCAGCATTTCATGCACCATGAATTACTAGTTAATTGGGAGCCTAGCTTGCGGCACGGATTCCAACTGGTGACCTATAATCGTGGTCTGCGTAAAAAAATATCATATCATAGTAATTTGCGGATCTAGTGATTGATAATTGATTGGGATAATTCACAAGATTTAGAGCGGGTAATTGATCAAATAAATGATGCAAATAAAAAAAATAAAAATGGGTTCAAAGGTGTCAGACTGCTCAGATTGGAAATCCTAACCCACTACGCTACTGCGTCGTATCCTTAACGCGGAGCTTAACTGTCCTCTTCTTTTTTTTTCCACTCGATAGGCGAAATTGGAAAATAAAGTCAGAGTAGACAATTTATAGCCCCCATATGCTTTAAGCGCACCAAGCGTATCGCCACGCAAAGCGTATTTCGTATATTGAGAAAACATTCCTCAGGATGGCTTGCTTGTCCGTGCTACAAATACGCGCCTCGATGAAAAAAAAAGGAAAAGCTTTCTTGTGTACATTAACGGCAAAAAAACACATGCTAATTTCGTGTATTATGCTAGTGCTCCCGAAGCCTGTGTATTAAAAAGTTCGTATCAATACCAGAAACAATAAACTATAATCTGTTTGTATCATATGCGAATTCAAGACTTTACAGCCACGATTCCACCAGAAGAGAGAACAAACCAGTTAATTTTGAAGTAAATTGGATCAAAATGGCAGATACGCGTAGAAGAAAGTTCATCGTCCCTAAGGTTTCGGCAACTCTGGTGGTTTGCCGTACAACGCTAAAGCAACAACCACCGAGCAGGACCTTATTATTTTTATTTCTCCTTACGATCCCGCTAATATCTCTGTGTCCACGGAGCTTCATCGCAGCAATGCTGACTTGGTCGATGTACATAAATTCCTGCTTAGATCACGGAAGCAACTCGAACTTCAGCAGATGATGGTCGTGTAGCACGTAACCCCTGCGGAGGAGCTTCTCGAGATAAAAAAAATGCAGCAGTCTAATGTTGATATCGTGCACGTCCCTCTTTCGGCCTTTGACAAGATGGATGAAAACCGTACGCACTCTCCACGATCTCTAGTTCATCTCCTCTTTTTGGATACACGACACGAAGTTTGATTCTTAGCTGGAACGGCCACTGAAGAATGTCGTCTTTGTCGCCGTTGTGCAGGCGGAAGAATGCACGCAGCCCTGTACTTCCATCCAAGCAGTGGAAGAAGCGGACACCAGGAGACTCGCAGAAGCCACGAAGGTATACACGCTCGCTCTCATGATTAGCCCAATGATACCTCACTGCTTCTTCTTTGAGTGTTTTGACAACATTTACGACAAACTTCCGCACCGATACCTGTGGGACAGGTTGTTTGGGCACTGCTTTGTCCATGCAGCCCATGGTATTGCTACTTTCTCCCACTTGTTCCGTGGTCCCCTCCGCGCCTCCAGCAACCTGTGTGCCACAGTCGAGCTTTAATTTTTCTTTTTCTGCCAGCTTGCCTTTCAGTAGCTTTGCCATCGAATTCAAGCGGTTGTAAATAGTGTTCGTATTATCACTGCTTGCAATTAAACTACGTTTCCTGTCTTAAGTGAAAGCGGCAATTTCGTCCGAGCATTCTTTCGCAGATTCAAGAAATTTTGTTCTTATTTGCACTCCTTCCACCGTAATTCTGTCATTAATGCTTGTAATGCCTCCTCCGAGATCTCTCAGCGCTTCTTGGCAGTTGTTCAGCCCGCGAATTTGTGGGTCGCTCTTTGCGCCACTTCCTCTGAAGTGTCGCTCCAGAAGTGTTTTGATTTGAAAGGCCTGCTCATCTAGAATTTCTCTGAAGCGGGTCAGCAGTGCCGTTTCGTCTTTGAGGCCTGAATTTCCTTGGGATTCCAATCCAGCAAGCGTCGCAGTAGCAGTTCAACACTCCGACTCTAAGTGCGCATACACTTCGCTGCAAAGAACTGTGACCGAACACTTTGGGCAGCGAATGGAATGGTGCTGACATTCACGCTGGAAGTGCTGGCCGACTTACGACGCAGGCCGAACGGCACTGCAACCACTTCCTTCGTTCCAACATTTCACCTGCAAGAATAAGACATGCGTCATTTTATCACCACTCGTGACTACGTGTCCAAGCATTCGGCGGGAAGTTGTTACCTTGTTTCTGGTTTATGAACGTATATGCGACACGGCGGTCAAAAGCAGCCCACGTAATTCCTCATGTGCAACATCGGCATGTCAAACTGCACATCGGGCATGCTGATTTTTCAGGTGCGGCCTTCAAAGCCCGATCATTTAGTTTTACAGTGCGTGCCGCTTATCTGCTCCCTCGTACTCTGCCCAGTCACTTGAGCATCTCCAGTAGTGCATTTCTAGCGTATCGGGCCATATTTCTCGTCGTTTTCATTAAGCTGATCCTAAAGTCGCTACCTAGCGCTCATTTAAACGCGCCTCGTAAGCTGCATGCAGTCGGCAGTGGACAGCCTCTACGCCATGAAAGAAAGGATTAAGGAAAATGATTAAATTTCAATTATTACGGGTTGTGATGATATTGTGAGTTTGGCAACCAGCGTCAATGAACTTTATTTATTTTGAATTCTCTGTAAACAACCACGGTAAAACTACAGGTAACGTCTGGCAGAGGAGTCATGTGCGTTATAAATATTTTATCATAACTTCCTTCATTGGTTTGCCCGAGGTTATAAAAGAACTCCAGCGGGATTCCCCGCAACAATTTACTTGCTCAATCCATGAGGACATTGCCCACAAGTGCACACCTCCAGACTTGCTGGTGCAATGCTTAAGATGCAAGTCGTGCGCTAGAAAAAAAATGCATATAATAAGTTTATCCACTCCTCCGTGCTCGGCCGACAAAGAAACACCTAGAACAACCTTCAGGCTAAGAAAAATTGGCAACTTGCTTCCTCGTCTAAGGAAACAGCATGACCTCGCCTTGATGAAACAGCGTAGCGTTTTCTAGAGCACTTTGGTTCATAGACGGTGGTAGCCCCATTTGGGTGATGGACCGGCCCTTAAGGCGCTTCAATTCTCCCCTCTGAGCAACATGCACGTCTCCATATAGCGTTTTGCACGACCTAAGGAGTCACCGACACCGTCCACTTCTCTGACCAAGACAGCGCATTCTTCTTTCTTTCCTGGTGTCTGTTTTCCTTTCCCTGCTGCACCTTTCAGGTGTGTCTGCGTTCCAGTCGAGGAACGCGCTAGCCGTATACCTCGCTGCCGGGCGCGTCATTTGTCGCTCGTCCGCTCCTAGTCGCCCTTTGTGGTGCGTTGGACCGCCGGGGTCGTCGTGTCGCCTTCGTGTGCGGCCACCGAAATCTGCCGTTGGCGACACAGACGAGGTTTTCTATGCCTCTCCGCTCGTCGGGCTGCACTGAATAGCTACACCACAGAGCTAATGGCGCCGACCATTTCGAATCAAAGCAGAAACTAACAAAAAACGGCAATTTATTCGATAGAAAGTGCTGTAAAGAAGTCGGTACCTGGCTAGGGATCGCTCAAAACTGGCCAGGATTAAAGACGACGAAAAAACTCGAGATAACAGCGAGCAAAGCTTTATGAGATCGTTTTGAGTACGTTATCACGTGAGCAGCGCCGACTGCAGTCCCGTATATCTTCTGATGCTGTCACCTTTGACTTGAAGCAGATGCACTACTCTGCACTCGCACGCACAATACAGTAACAACGGATCTGCATACAGCAATTTGAAGCCTACTATTTAGGACCTGAATCAAATTGCGAGCGCTGTAGAAATGCGCCGCTGGACCCCACGATGGCGCTCAATTTCACTTGGGCAAACCTTAATATTCAGTGACAAAAATGTGTGTCAAAATATAATTAGCCATGGCTCTCTTTCTGTCCGGGTGAAAAATGCCACCACAAGGTCACCTTTCCTTCATTAAAAGTTTATTTGTTTTCAAGTTTCCTTAAATACTGTACAGTTCAGTTGTAAGCATCGAAATATTTATTTCCGTCTTTACAGCTGGCTCTTTTCAGCGACCGGAGCATAACATATACAGGGTGTTTAACCTAAGACTTTACACATTTCTTAAATATATGCTCTGAGTTAGAATAACGCTTCTTTTCGGCATATCATTGTCAGCGTTGAAGTACATCGTAGTGGTGAAGTACATTGCTGAAGTAAACTCCGAAGTGCAAGGTCTTAACAGCCAACTTATATCCTCTGACGGTGCTGAAGCTGGCAGAGGTGGGCGACCTCATGAGGTTTCGACTTCATGAGGTCGACCTCAACCTCAAAATGACCTCAACCTCACGTCGTGAGGTAAGGTTGAGGTGAGGTCGGCTACGGCTCGAAATTTTGTGAATAAGATCAGCAAATCAGACCTCAACCTCACGCGTGAGTTTGAGGTTGAGTGATGTCGCCATTCAGTGAGGTAGAAGTTTCGATGTCGAGACGTTTTTCAGTTGCCACGTCTTACTCCGACGAGTGCCGCTTCCGAAGCGGAGTTACAGCGAAATCACTGCAGTGTTCATGCAATGACGCTTGGTGTTCGGTTTACCCTGTTTGGACAAGGCGGATGCCACAGTTTCCTCTTAGCTTCCGGTGCGGCGCCGTAATCTCCGTTCAGTCCTAGCCTGCAGGAAGACGAACCCCTCTGGTCTTCCCGGAAAGAGTGTTACCGTCACAGCACGCCATCCCCCCCCCCCCCCCCCCCTGCCCCGCTGGCGTAGCACCCGGCTGCCTGCCGTTGGGTCATACTCCTGGGAGCGCAAAGCACGTAACTAACGTTGACCCGCGGTAGCTTTGTTTGGTGCCGCAAACAAACAAGTTCAGTCCAACAAGCACGCAATAAATTCGTTGCAGCACGGATGGCCCCAAGCAAGATTGGTTCGTGTTCATGCTCGTAGCTGGCGCTGACGTCATGGCCCTTGCCTTGCAGTCGAATAAAGGGGATACTGCTGTACATTACAAGCTGATTTAACAGAAACTAGAGTAGTCCGCACAGGCGAGAGAATGTGATTAAGGTTGTTCCTAACAAGGACACCTGCTGATTTGATTAAAAAAGCACGAAGCCAGCATAACTTGTATAAAACCGTCGCACCTTTTTATCGTTGAGTTCCCCTTTCGTATCTCAAACTAATTATGTATATTTCCGTTCCGTAATGCAAGCAGATGAAAAAAGAATTTCACTTTTTCATCCTTTTGAATAATCTCTCTTTTGGTCTCCGGTTCCTTGATCCTTCTCGGAAATTCGGTCATTATGCCGAAACAACTTAACATGAGGTGAACGCACCAGCATAGTGGTGTTGCGGCGGCGATAACATGCAAAACTATAATGAATGTATAGTGATGTGGTAGCTGATTCCTTTTACTTTTTTTAATGAAGATGTGTGAATGGAACTGATTACATGCTCGCGCTGTGCTGCTGAGTCGCTGTTTCAAACCTTGTAATATGGCGTTTAATGGGGCACACTGTTGTTCGCTTCTGTTTTTCGTGTGCGATCTTTGATTGTATGTTTCTAATCATTCACTTTTCTTTTCTCTTCTCGTATGAAATCACTTAGGTTGGCGGACTGTCTTGCTGACGACCAGGCACTACATGCTATTTTTCCTTTAACTTTTTTGCAGAGACCCATCGTTCACCTTAAACAGCTTCGCAGAATGTTTGTGCGGTGCTCGTGGGTAAAAAACATCGTGGATGCTGGCGTACCATTGATTAAATAAGTTTTGAAGGAAAACAAGTGATTGACTTAAAGAAGTTTGTCTCAGACTGGTTGACGATATGGTACCCACAATTCTTTTGAGGCGTATGAGTAGTACTATTTTTTTTCCCCGAGTTGGGGGGGGGGGGGGGGGGGGAGTGTTCAGAAAGAGATTTTGCTGCGGAGAAATTTGAGCGGAGAGCCATGGTGTCCTTGACAGAGAGAGCGGTTCACGCTGCCAACTTTAGCCAGTTGTTTTGACCCGTGTTATTTATTGAGAGTGGGCACAGTGTTCGAAGACGCAATCTAGACCTTTCTTTCAAAGTGCCGCGTGTTCGACCACCGAGCCGTCGCAGAATTCCCAGGATTTCGAAACAATTACCATCGCCACCTGGAGGGAAGTGGCAGAAACGGGGGAGGGTCTTGACTTCCCAGGAACATCAACATCATCATCCTTAATTATTAGCTACAGGTATTTCTATTTTCCCGCACAATAATTGTCTTCGGTTAGTGGGTAATGTACAATATTTAATCAATATTCTGGCAACCTTTAATTTAGTAGCGGTATATCAGACTTCCCCGGGCTCATAAGGATACACTGTTAGCATAATCATCATCATCGCTATCATCTCGAGAGTCAAAGGCATGTGTCGTTGCATGATGTTTGCAGTATGTCATAGATGAGAACTGACGCGTCTACCTGCGGGACCATCAGAATGTCATTAATGTGCACCGGTCTGTAGGCACTCTTTTTAATGTGTCATGCGCGCATGTGTAGTAATGTGGGATCCATATGGGTCTGAAATGGGGGTGGAAGGGGGGTGAATGTGGGCCTGGTATGACGAGAAATTACATCGTCGTCACGTGAGTAGATGTGATGTCATATTACAGCGTCGTCAAGTGACTAGGTTTGACAGCACATTACATCGCTGTCGCGTGACCTGGTATGACGTCACACTCACATGATTTCATCACTAATTATACTAATTAGTCCCATAATTATGTAATTATATTATTTCGTATTAATTATATGTGTGACGTCATCACCCTCGTCGCGTGGCTCATCGGCTCCTGACGTCACATGGCACCGTTTCTTGCGGACACTCTTTCTGCGGATATGTCCTTGAAAGTGAGCCATCTAATCCTTTCGAATTAATAAAAGAAGCCGCTCGCTTCTACACAGACATAAATACAACGTGCTTCTGTTGGTGTGCTACAGTCGCAGCTTGTTAACGGCTTTCGTAGGCAACATACAGAGGACTGAAAAGAGCATTCTCGCTATGCCGGTTAGAGCTAGAAAATCGAAATAAACTGATATGCGTCTGCAAGCCGTGGCATTGGAAAGTACATAGGAGACCAGTTTCTTTACATTCGGTAACTATTCTCAAGCCTGAACAGAGTATCGTGAATACCTTCCCCTCCTCCCAATTTCTGGAAGATGGTGTAGAAGGGCCGTGTTTGTCAATTGCCGCTTCGTGCGTGAATGAGCGAGATGCTTCCCATACGAGCAAGTATACACGAAGCAGGTTTCTAAATATTGACGCATATAAAGTACTCACCGATGTACTGGTGGCCACCGCGAATGGGACACGCCTGCCCGCCGGCCATATACTCTCTGAGGGTCCATCCCAGATTATAAGCTTCTCCTATTTCGTGCACATCAATGGTGTCTGCACACACCTTAATAAATAATGCCATCATAATTTTGGCTTTCCTGTCTTACACGATTCTCAGAATTGGTTTTAACTGAAAATTTCTTAATCGCTTTTTGTTTTGTTTCTCGTTTTTATTACTGAACTCGAGCAGCCGACCTCAACCTCAAAATTTGAGGTTTAGGTGAGGTTGAGTGAGGTCAGCAGTGGCCTCAGGAAAAGTGAGGTGAGGCCCTTTAGGGAGACGTCTACCTCAACTGATGAAGTGGAGGTTGAGTGAGGTTGGCAAATTATTTTTAAATTTGAGGTGAGGCCGAGATTTTTGAGGTCAAATGCCCACCTCTGGTAGCTGGCTTAAGTAAACGGATGACCGATCATGAGACGCATTCGGAAGCCATCACATTCATAAAATCGAGTTAGAAACTATAAAATCTGAAAATACTCGGTAAGGTCGTCATAATGAAATCCTCGAGGCCCGCATTGGCGACAGTGAAAATAGGTCCCGTCGTAATAACCTTATATTTTATGGAATTCCCGACTCTAGCCCATCCGAAACATTTGCTGACTTTGAGTGAGGGGTCATTCCTCACTTCTCTCAACACTGCAGCTTAACCATTCATCCCGAGGAAATAAAACGCGCCCACCGACTCGGCCATCATGAACCCAACCGCTGTCGACCAATAATAGTCAAATTTATTTCATACAAAATCAAAGATACGATACTTTCTAACGGCCGCGAACTTAAAGTAACGAATTTCAGCTTCGACAAAGACTTCTTCCTCAGAGTGCGTAACGTCGGCAACCCGCTAGTCACCTTTGCTAAAGCTAATTCCGACAAATTCGCCTTAGACTTGTGACCATAAAAGAATTCATGTCAGCGCCGACCTTAAAGCAATTAGGCGCCAGAAATACAATAAAACCATCCGTTTTTACAACAAAGGTAATTATTATGTGCTTAATGCTGAACTGACAGCGTTAATGGAAAGTTTTTCGTCATGTTTTATTCATAAATTATTTATGAAAACTGCCTTGTATTTAAGAATAAACCAGACACCTTTGGGAACGCATTCATTCCCCCAATAAATTTTCGAGCTAATCCGCACAAATAATGGTTTAATAAAACTCTTAAAATGTCGGGAAATAAAAAAAGCGTCTGTTGCACTCAGCAAGATCTCATAGAAGCATAGCGCATGGGCGAAGAATCGCGCTGCAGAAAAATGATATGAAACTGCTATTAATAGAGCAAGACACATGTGTTTTCATCAAGATCTTCCTAATATGGTCACTGATAACCCCACGAAGTTCCGGCAAGCCGTTAACCCTCATCATGAGCACGCGATTACCCTCAAAGATGAATCGGGCGCAGCAATCACCGACTCTGAGTGCGCTACTTTATTCAACGCAGCATTCTCCTCTCTCTTTACTAGTGAAACCGCAACACAACTTCCTACACCTAATTTACTCTTTGAGCGTGCTATGCCGGCAGTCGCATTTTTCTCACTGGGTATTGCGTCCTTGAAGATAAATTTGAACATTTCACATTCATCCGGTGTAGACAGTATTAACTCGAAACTTCTAAAGAACGCTAGTGATAATTGTGCCAAGTTCTTATGCTTCCTTTTTACATAGTCACTCTCTTCAGGACAACTGCCGGACAATCGGAAAGCTGGAAAGGTATTTCCAGCCTAGAATTCAGGTAATCATGATTTGTCGTTAAATTACTGACCCATTTCCCTTAGTAGCACACCGTGAAAAATTATGGAACACGTCATCTATACACATATCATAAACGTCCTCGACTCCAACAATATTTTTCATTCGTAATGGTAGTAGTTGTTCATTCACATAATAATAAAAGGAAGGATAAGATTTTTGCTAGTCCCGGCGTTTGCCATCGATACTGAAGCACCTGAGCTGGGGCAGCGTAATTAAAGGATAGTAGGCGGAATGGAGAAATGAAATGAAAGAGGCGAGGGCAGAGGAAGAGATGATAGGGGGAGAGGTATAGTACAAATACTGCTTACACAATAAAAAATGTGTACAGGTTGCGCGCGTGGTTAGTTCATAATGAAGCACTTTTTTCATTCGTCGCAAGACGGTTTTCAAAACGTATTACTTGTGAAACACAGCTAGCCCTATTTGTTCATGATTTACATGCTAATCTCCATCCTAACCTTCAGACCGACGCCAGTTTCCTGCATTTTCCAAAAGCAATTGACAAGGCACTTCATAAACGCTTAATCCTAAAACTTTCCCGATGGAGCTTGCCGTCCGACATAGTAAAATGGATAGAAGAATCTCTGACTAATCGCTGACGGTTGGACGCTGTTAACAATCAGAATTCCTGTCCGCTAGCAGCAACATCAGACGCCCCTCAAGGTTCTGTACTAGACCCGCTTCTTTTCCTAATTATATGAATGACTTACCGACCAATGTGTGCTCTAATATCCGCATGCTCGCTGGCGACTTCGTTGTTTATCGCACAGTTGCTAACGCCTCCGACATAGCATACTCTCAAGATCACTTAAAACATATACAGAAAGGGTGTCACCGTTGGTTAATGGAAATTAATCCTCATAAATGTAAACGTGTGCCCTTCCACCGCCGCCGTAACCCGCGTGATTTTCCTTATGTAATCGCCAACTTTTCTCGGCAGTCCGTTAAATCATACAAATATTTAGGCGTTACGCCGTGTAACAAGTTATCATGGGCTACAAGTACACGTTACTAACATTAGTTCCTCTGCTAATAAAGCGCTCGGATTGTAGCGCCGTCATCTTCATCACGACACACAGAAGGTAAAACTAGTAGTATATGAATCTCTTGTCAGGTCAAAGTTAGAATGCGCATCGCCACTTCGGAATCCTCATCAAGTTTACCCTATCAATGCGCTCGAGTCACTTCTGTACAGAGCAGCCAGATTCTTTCTTTCCTCCTATTCATCCGACATCAGTGTGACGTCTTTAAAAGCGGCATTCAGTTTAGCGTCCCTTTCACTTCGTCGTGGTATTTCTAGCCTCTGCCTATTCCATAAACTTTTCCATAGCCCGCAGCGCCGCGCTCCATACATTGCCCCGCTGGCCGGCATATCTCACCACATTCCTCATTCTTTCCAAGTGTTTCGCTCACTTTCCCGTACTGTTTCCTGTGCCGCTTCTTTTTTTTTTACCGTGCTTCAGTAGACGGGAATGACCTCTCCAACGGCATCGCTACCATCACATTCGCATCCACATTCGCCGAAGCAGTTACCGACCTTTTTTCAACATAACACTTGTTCAATTGGCTGTTTTGTACCCACACCTTATGTAATACCCCCGTGGGTCTTTATGGTATTAAAATGAAATGAAATGAAATACGGCTAAGACGTGCTAACTAGCACGCTGGTTAAGAAATGTTAAGCAGTGTTATACCTATTGCTGTTAGGCTCCATAATTATAGTCATATTCATTTCAGTTTTTAGAAATTGTAATATATAGCTGCGCTAGGCGCTGTTGCCCAACCTATTTTGGGTATTTCGACGATTAAGTTACGTGCATAGGAGGGGTTGCTTTGCCTGCAAGCTTCTCGAAAGCGCATGAATTTGGCGCGATGTGGCCGAAATTTGTTGAGCCAGAGTGGAGAGGCAACCGATGTTTCGTAATTCTAAGGACTGATATGAATATTAATTCAGGTGGGTTACACGCCTGTCAATAAGGAGCGTAACAATGATAGCTAAAAGGTTAACTATTCAATATTAGCTTAGCATCCTGCTAGTTGGCACGTCTATGCCGTATTACGATGTAGTAAACCGCTTACAATGCTATGGGGAAAAAGTGGTCTTTTAACTTAAAAAGCCTATTTTAGAAACAGTGCACGCTCTTAGTTGAAACATACTGTATTTTGGGACTTACATGCATACGCGTACAACCTGCAGGTGTTTCACAGCTTTTCAAGAATGCTTCAGCCCGTAGTCATGTTTCCGGGCATTCTACACAATGAGAACGCAAACGGAGCAAGCCACCTAGGGCCTTGTATGCGTTTTCCCGCATTGTTTCACAAAACATATTACCTTAGAAGCGGCGCTGAAGCCTCGCTTAAGATAGTTTCTCGTCTGCTGTCGACCACCGTCGTCATCATGACGACAACAGCTGTCTACACTTGGAAAATGCTTAAACAATGAAGTCGCAAATAAATAAAAACCTAAACACGACTGCCTACATGTCCGCAGCCATTACCTCTCTCCTGAGCGCCTCGTCGACAGGGAACTCCCTCAGAGAGATTTCGTCCACATCGCAGCGGTGGCCATCGAGCGGACAAACGTGGACACCGCGCCGGGCGCTCTGTTCGTGGCAACACTCGCACAATGCATGCATACAAGGAAGCAAGGCTGTCCTCTTCCGCACCAGTCCGCAGGCGCAGCATACTCTGTACGATGGAAGGGGCTTCAAAAAGCGCAGGGGCCTCCAGCCGAGTTCCGAGGAGAACCCGACAAGGGTGTACTGCATGCTTCCAGGAGGCATCGCAATTTGCATCCGCTCGCTTCTTGACTCCCTGCACGAACTGACTTTTTCAGCTCCCTTGGCCGCGCTCTGATCGCTCTTTCCTTCCTATCTATGTCGGCTGTCGCCATGGCTACAACCGCGCTGATGTCCTTCACCTCGCCTTCGTCGCTTGAGGAAGGCCGCACAGATGGTGAATTCAGTGCCAATGCCTATTTGAAATGCTGGCGAAGGCTGGAAATTAACGTACTCAAAAGATACTCAACCACGTCAAATTAGTGGGGTCCCACAAACATATAAGAGAGTTTACTTACATCCCGTGTGTTGTACACCAACACAAGAACAATTAATATTAAAAACCTATGCCCTGTAAGTCGCACACTGTATCTAATTGAGACCAATATGTCAAGTTTTTCAATCTTGGTTGAACACGCTTATTTGCTCTAGCTGGAGTAAAAACGCGACATTGCCGCCCTTGGTGCAGTTTCTGCCTGCAGTGATTGGAGCTTACAAGGCAAGTTAGGAAGCACTTTATTATCGCTGCCGTCCCGCTCTGGGGCACCCGACAAAGTGCGTGACGTTAACTCGCAGGTCTCGAGTTCTGCCGGTTGCAATGTTCTCGTCTAACGAGGTGGTTGCTCTCTGTCATTGTCGTTTGGAAGATTAAAACTCAGCTGCTGCCGACTTGTATTGTCCATGTTCTCTTGTTCTACGTGCTGCCAGCGTGAACTAATGTCAAACCGTTGCAAGGTAGATCTTCCGTTGCTGTTGTAGTAGCCTGTTCGCTTTTCTGTTGAAGCCCTCAGCGCTACATGATACCCTGAGTTTGCGACGCTTTTGCGGCAGACTGCTCAAATGTGAACTGTACCGTCGGGTTCACACCACACCACATCCCGTTGGACTTTCACATTGGATCCATACTGGCTTGCAGAAGTCAGCAGCTTGGTTTCCTGCAGCTGAGGTAATGCAAATGTAAAGAGTAATCCGACTGCTCTATTCTGCATGTGTATAATTATCAACCTAAACTTTATAGCATTATCGTCTTTAGTTTCAGCAACATAGCTATTTTATACCAGCAAAACAAATACAAATGTGAAAAGTAAGCCGACCGGTCAACGGTTGATATGTATAATGGTGACTCCACATTTCATAATTTGGACCAGCGCAAAAGCGGATAACGGACTTAGGAAAGTGGTTTTCACGTGGTTTTCCCATAAATTTTAGTTGCTGTAGAGCGCCCGTGTCGTCTTCTCTTTCCTAGGTCCGTTGTCCATTTTGCGCTGGTCCGCAATATGAATTGCTTCCAACTTTCCCAACACTACGTATTGTTCAACACATTTCATGTGATATTTCTTTCAGTTGCAGCAATCCTAGCGTTGTTATTGTGGACATTTTAGTTCCGCACCTGGAGAAGTGTTGTAACGTTTTAGGCCTTTTCTATGCCGGCGCTGTGATCAATGAGCTTATTTACTGTTAAACGAAGCCATTGTTTATGCTGTATCAAGATATTTTTGTTGATAAATTTATCGCTGTACTTGCGTGTTTGATAATTAAACAAAAATTTACAGCCATATTTCTCGGACACGCTTCCAAGTTGCGCGGTTACAGCAGCGCTTTATAGGTCGTATCTTGCTGCGGTGTGCTATAGAGTACATGCTCAAGAGTTTTCACTAAAAATTATGCTAGCCTGCCTATCTGGAAGATTTCCTCCCTATCTGTTCTGCCTTCTTTTAAATGGATATTTGGTGGGTCGCCAGCTGCATAGAAATAGCACGAACTCGAGAAAATATGAACGGCAAACGTTAGACTGCACTGGAAACCAAGAACCTTCAAGAGGTACGTGCTCTTAAATGCGACGCGCCGGATTCGTAAATAAAGGACCGCTCTAAAATTCACGGCGAATGCCTGCGCCAGCGTGACGCCATACAACGTCATGAAATTTACTGGCACACCAGCATCCAAGAGCGCAATTGAGCCCATATGCCTCTATGTTTTGAACGCATGGGAATCAATGGAATCTTCGCTACCATTTTACATATACTTGGGCCGATGCCGCAGTTGGCAGCTGGGACGCCCGCCTGGACCCTGAGTCGACGTGACAAGCTCACCGTTGACATGGAGAAAGAAGAAGAGCCTTGAGGTGCTGTGGAAAGCGCCGACCCAGGAACAGTCTCTGGTATATATATATATATATATATATATATATATATATATATATATAATATATATATATATATATATATATATACAGGGTGTCCCATGTCCCACCTAACTTGGCGGACCAATATTTGAAAAAATACCTAAGCGTTCTTCAGAAATGAAATCACGTGGATGTTGTTAAGGTTTATAAAAAGTTACAGTGCCATTTTTTATCGTCCTACTTGAATAATTATTAGAGAAAAATTAATTAACTTTTTAAATATAGCTTGAAACGTTCAGGCGTCAATAGGAAGTTTGTGGAGCTCCAGAAATATCGTCCAACCCAGACATTTCCAACGAGATAGCCTTAGCGTGGCCGTTTCTATTCGGGAAAAACGAAAGCAAGCGGATTTCGTGCTGCGCACGACAGGGCTTCGCGTTGTGGTTGGTTCCAAGATAAGCGCCAGTTGGTTCGGGTGGAAGTTGAAAGAAGGACGGCTCCCGTCTCTGCGACGATAATTGCGCTATCACGCTAGCAGAATGCACAACACGTCGCCAGCCACCGGCGGTAACGTCAGAAGCGAGCAAAAATAGAAGCCTTTTCTCGGAAGCGAAGGCGTGGCGCTGGCGATGTTTTCTACGAATCACAGATGATAGCGCAGTAATCGCGGCGCATTCGGGCGCACGGAGCGCGCTGTCACGTGGTATTTTTTAAACTCCGCGGGCTTTCGTTTTTCACGAATAAAAACGGCCACGCTAAAGCTATCTAGTTGGAAATGTCTGCGTTCGACAATATTTGTCGAACTCCTCAACTTTCCTATTGACGCCTGAAGATTTGAAGCTATATTTTAAAAGTTAATGAATTTATCTCGAATGATTAGCCAAGTACAGTGATAAAAAAATGGCACAGTAAATTTAGATAAACTTTAACAACATCCAGGCGATTTAACTTCTGGAAAAAGGTTAGGTTTTTTCAAATCTTGGTCCAAGTTACCTGGGACACCATGTATATATAGTATTCAGTAGGGGTTCCAATCCACCAGTTGACTAGTGTAGGTACAGCATTATGACAAACTGACTGTACGTTTTAAAGGTTGATAGTGTCAACAGTTTCGGGAACGGTATTCCCTTCGTCAGGGGATGTTTACAATGAAAGAGTATTCTAAATATAAGGACACAGAGCGAGCGAGGAGGTATAATCTCCGCCCTCAAAGGAAACTTGAGAGTGAGGGCTAGGGGCCGTATAATGAACCGCGCCGCAGCTCTCACAGGAGCCGCGGCTGAATAAAACACAGAAAAGCGCAGAGAAAAACGGGGAGGTGGGAATAGTGCAGGACTAGAAGAGACAACGAATTTGAAGAGCCATAGAAAAGGGAACGGAGCGTTAAGCACGGCTCTCGGCGCACCACCGCCCCCCCCCCCCCCCCCTCCCACGACATTCCCGCAAGAGGCCTCCGGGTCCGCGCGGGCGGCCCGTATTAGGTATCCTGAGACGCTTGTTGGAGATGCGCTCGACAGATACTTGTTGCACGCCGCAACAGCAACCTGCGACCGTGCCATGTGCGCATTTTTGCTTCATTTCTGCGTTTCGCTCCTCTGTAGGGCTTTTCTACAAGACATCCCGTGTCCGGCAGTGCGCTTCCCATGAAAAAGGAAACACTTTGAAAGAAGAGAAATATTAACACACACATAAAAAATGAATAGAATGTGGCGCCAAACGAATAAGAAATGGTTAATGAAAATGAAAAAAAACTGCGAAAGACATAATTTAGAATGCAAAAAATTATAAAACAAAAGTTAAAAAATATCAAAAAATAATAATACATCTCTGCGGAAACCGCGAAAGGTCTGCTGCCCGCGGGGCTGCCGGGTGGGCGAGGTGGGCGAGGGGATAGAGGGAATATAGGTATCTATTTCAGATAGAACGTGGATGCTGGCTGTAGGTTGTACAAAGGAGATTACTGAGGAAATAAACAGCTAGATTCCCAGCCATTTGAGAGCGTGCCTGAAGTTGTCAGGAACAACATCCAGCGGATTCTGATAAATATAAAAAAAGAGAATACAAATATTTCGGGGTTGTATTCTCTGCCAATCTGTCATGGAAGGCCCATATACGTGACATAACTATGAAGGCTAGTCGAATGTTAAATTTTCTCGGACGAAACTTTAATCAGGCACCAACTAAGCTAAAGGAAACATTAACTCTGTCAAATGTACGCCCCATTCTTGAGTACGCTTGCAGCACTTGGGATCCGTCAACCCAGTGCAACATTGCAAAACTTGAACGCGTACAGGCCCGTGCTGCTCGCTTTGTGTCAGGTAATTATGAGTTTTGGAAAATATTTCGCGATATTTCCAAAAACCTGGGGTGGCCGCTGCTTGAAACCAGAAGAAAATACCTGCGCTTGTCGTTATTTTATAATATATTTTACTCTAGAACAGGCATCGATAGAGATAGATATATAAAGGAACCAACATATGTATCTGCACAAACGGACCATTCCCGAAAAGTGCGTGAATATGCTTGCCGGATAAACTTACTTAAGAACAGCTTCTTCCCTAAGACAGTACAGGAGTGGAATGGTGTGCCTGGAGAAATTGTTTCCGGGACCCCTTCGTCTTTTATTTTAGGATCTGAAAAATATTCTTTTATAATGGGTTTTAGCATTGCTTTTAACTTGTCGTGCCTGTTTTTCCACTTACCATAGTTATACGTGATTAAGTGACGCAGATATCAAGACAACTACGTGTATATGTATCGTTCTATTTTTCACTGCTTGTTTCATGCCTTTCAATTTGCAGCTGACTTTGTATTATGTATCATCTGTGCACTCATATTGTTTTTTTCTTTCCCCCTACACCAATGCCCGCAAGGGGGGTGTAGGCATCTAAATAAATAAATAAATAATGCTGTCCAAAGCCTTTGACGAGTGAAATTTCCTGCGTTGTCTCCTTCAAGCTGGAGAGTCTCCCAGGAGTAGCGTTCATGCCATGGGAGGACGCGCCAAACTTGTGAATGAGGTATGACTCCCTTTTGTTCCCTGTATTAGGTGCTAGGGACCTGGACTGGACAAGGACGACGCGGATATTTTCGAAACTATGGTGTGGCAGACGTAGGCGCTTGGAAAGGGGTCAACTGGGTAAGGATGACACGTGCGCTTTGTGGTTGTTAAAGCGGAAGCGAAATTATGTCTTGGTCTTTGTCTTCGTTGCTGTTGCGGCGCGCAACAAGTGTCTCTGGAGCGCGTCCCCAGAAAGCGTCTCAAGACAACTCACAGGGGCCGTCCGCGAGGACCCGGCGGCATCGTGCGGGAGTTTCGTAGGAGGGACGGAGGTAAGGGTGGCCTCCCGATGCGCCGAGAGCCGTGCTTAACGCTCCGTTCCCTTTTCAATCGCTCTTCCAATTCGTTGTCTTTTATGCTCCTTTACTATTCCCGCCTCCCCGTTTTTCTTTGTGTTTTTCAGTGTTTTAGTCAGCCGCGGCCCCTGTGAGAGCTGCTGCACGGTCCATTACACGGCCCCTTGCCCTCACTCTCAAGTTTGCTTTGAGGGCGGAGGTTATACCTACCTGCTCGCTCTGTGTCCTTATATTGGCAAAACTGTTGCATTGTAAGCCTGCCCTCACGTAGGGAATACCATTCCCAAAACTGTTCGCACAATGAACAGTCGGGTTTGTCGTACTGCTGTACTTATATATATATATATATATATATATATATATATATATATATATATATATATATATATATATATATATATATATATATATATATATATATATATATATTAAGGAAGCCAACAGTCACCGAAACCAACGTGCATAGGAGAATGTTTCTTTTTTTTAATTCTAGTGCCAATCAGTTGGTTTAAAGAAAATTACTTATAAAGCAGCAGAAAAAACAACCATGCCGCCGGTGGCGTCCGAACCCATGACCTCCGAATATCGCGTCCGGTGCTCTACCAACTGAGCTACGGCGACGGCTGTCCAATCTGCTGCTTTCGTGGGTATTTATGTTTTGCGGGTAAACGAACCTTGAGAGTGTTCACCAGCGCCACCCTCGTGCATAGCGCAACACAGTTATGCCTCACAGCTTTTCCCCTTTACTATTTTCTTTCATAACAATGATAGACAGACACCATGGAAGAGAGCATCAGCTGTCAGCTAAAGTGGCACAGTGCCTGCTACATCTAGAGACTGGAGGGAAGAAAAAGATAGGGGAGGAGGAAAGAAGAAATAAAATGCTAGGTTATGAAACTTACCAAATGTAAGCATTCTGGACAAACTTAAAACGGCTAACGAGGAGAGAGGAGACATCCCGAAAGGCAGCCACTGAAAGGCAGCCACAAGCACTGATGGGTATTGAAGACCTCTTGCTCAAAACCAGAACTAAAAGCGCGCGGACTGTGCGATTGGCGAGCAATTGGATGCATCAAAAGAAAAAAAACTAAAAAACCTATATATTGCAGGTATGTTAAAATTCCACAAAGACAAAACTCTGAAGAAAATATAAAATATGAGAAAAAGATGTGCACATGTTTTCAGCGATATTTATGAAAGGAAACGAACATGACATCAGTGCTACTTATCAAAGCCACTGGCAGCATTCGCGGTGATGGGGCCGTGAGAAGTAAAAACGTAACAATCATTCTTCCATGAATCGTTCGATGTTGCAGCAGTTTTCATTTCGCACGCAGGTCTTTACGCGTCAGTACGTACTTACGGAGTTCTCCAACTGTTTCCGTGACCCCGAGTTTACGCCATTGGCGAGCACCTGCGCCAGTGCGTAGGAGAAACGGCACTTCCGCGTTATATACGCCCGCTCCCGTGCCTCCGCGCGACCCCAACATCATTAGTTGTTTCCTAGCAATATCGATAGACAAATGGGGAGCAGAGACATATTTATTTCTGGGACAACGTAAACAGTGGTCAAGTACGTTTTGGACGTTTCTGTATCTTGACCTTCGCCAGCCTACCATCCCCAATTTCTGCAATCACGCTGCTGCAGAGAATACGTCTTTTAGTCTTTTGGGTGCCGCCATCGCTGGAGGTCACGATAGCTTCTAAATGATTTTCATACACGTGATATTACACATACATAACAAACGTGCGATGCGGTTTTCCGCAATGGTGTGTTCTAGCGGTATTTATTGAGGAGTCCTCTGCATCCTCTTGTCACTTTTAATGCCCACCGAAAGCGCCACTGCACCACTGTTCACTGGAGTCCTGGATAGTGTGTCTTTCCTGTGCGAGGCGGAGAGTACATCGTGTCAAGCGGAAATTAGGCGTCGGACGTGACCGCCCTACGAGAGTATCCCTGTGGGCACGAATGTGGGAAATATTTTGCTTGTGTGTCACATCTGCGTCCGCTCTCAGGACATGGTAGTTGCACCTTGTGCCCGAAAATCAATAGCTTCCTTGTGGCAAAAAAAGCACCGGCTCATGAGTAGAGAGGTCGAAGCAGCACACATCGAGAAACACTACAGAACATTTTCTCTCCTCACAACAGATTTTCTGTAAATTTTTTTCGCACTAACTTCTAGTAACAGGGGACACTTAAGCTTCGCCTTAAGGGTATGACGCGATAGCGGTATTGCCCATATATTCGAAATCGTATAGTTTTTACTCTGCATTCATTGAGTTCTCATACCTCTCCTGGCGCAGTGATGGAGCCCTTAAGCGATTCCCCGCTGCCTTCGGATGGCAGGTGCTGCCACCGGAGATGACCATTGTGCTACCGAGGTTGTTCTGCGGGAGCAACCTCTCTCGACCAATCATTACTCTACTGCCACCTGCCACGGTGGGCTTTTGATCACAACCCGGTTGGCAGGTTGTGATGACACCACAAGGTTCACCTGCCACCCAGGTGGCTGCTTAGGGATTTTTTTATGGATTTTTCCCGCATGGTAAACGAAGCTGACGGCGACAGCAGGAGCTGGCGACGGCGCCGGCTTTTTTCCAAGACGGGCTCATTGACGTTCTAGAGTTAGAACCTCGGTAGTCATCGCAAGTAACAATGTATTCCTCTTGATTAGTTTATTACTTCTCTTCAGTGTTCCTTTATCGCACAGGGAGAGCATAATAAGGTGCACGTTATGAACATTGAAACAAGCAGCGAGCTTTTAAAATGATCATTCCTGCTGTCGTTTGAAACACGATGAGGCAAAGCTAATATTAACGTATTCTAACAATGCGGCGAAGGCATTTTGAGTGTCCCACTAAACATTTTTGCCACGTACAGCAGTCAGTGCATCCAAGCGCTCTGATACTGGAGTTAACAGTGCTGTGTGCTGTGGTTTATGCGATGATACATCACTGCTAAAACCATTCGCTGTTTTTAACAAGTTAAAAACCGAAACGATATGCCGGCCTGATCACCTATTCTCTGGATTCAGTGGTGATACATCACAGCTAGAAGCGTTCCTTTTTTTAAAAAGGTAAAAGCCGGAAAGATATGCGGGCTGATTACCCATTCTCTGGAATCTGCGCTGATACATCACCGCTAGAACCATTCGCTATTTTATCGCGTCAATAGCCGAAAAGATATGCCAGTTGACTACTTATTCATGCAAATCTGCGATGATACAGCACCGCCAGAAGCGTTTGGAATTTTTAATACGTCAAACGCCGAAAAGTTATGCTGGCTGATCACCTATTCTCTGCAATCGACGCTGATACATCAAGCGCTAGAACCATTCGATATTTTAATAAGTTTAGCGCCGAAAAGATATGGGCTCATCAACTAATCATGGGAATCTGTGGTGATACAACACCGCTAGAAGCATACGGAGTTTCTAATAAGTTAAACGCCGAAAAGATATCCGAGCTGATCACCTATGCTCTGGATTGTAATGAGTCGTTATTATATTCAGTTTGGAAAAACGGCGATAAGTGCCCCTGCCTTATGCTTCGCAGGTAACTTTCCTTTGTTATAAAATGGTTGTATTGCAATAATTCAATTAAAATGTGACTTCCGGATAAAAAATGAAATCCACGATGCAATAAGGCAATAAAAAGGGGAAGCAAAGGACAACGGCGGAATCGACGATTCAGGCATGCACTAGGCTGCCCAAACCGCTGTTTTGTCTCCTTATTCCGACTCTTTTTTTATGATGAAAGTCGTGTGGCTTCCTTAGGACAACGTTGCTAGAACCTTTGAGCTCCGGCACGTAAACAAGCAGAAATAACAAAGGAAACAGCTTATGGTGGAGGCTCCACGGGATATGAAAAAGCCGAGAGACGAAGGGACGTAGGCAGCTTAAAGTGAGCGAACACAGGGGCTAGGGTCACGAGCCAAAAACCCTGGTCTACATAGATTCGCGGCTGATACCATCTCTGCGCAATTCTAGATTTTACACCCATTTGAATATATTTGCACCTACTGTCCCCGAAAACTATGAATATAAAGTTTTTCTGATTTTGTCAATTAGTGCACACTACGTACAATTAAAACATCGTAATTGTCGTCAGTAAGGCTACCCGTGAGAGAATCATTGCACAAAACGCATTACAGATCATTTTTTTTGCGAAAAGTGACGGCTGAGGAATATTTCACGCTTTCTTGCACTGTTCTGATTAACGTTCCGCTTTATAGAAGAAATTTTAAGAAGTCGCAAGTATACCTAGATTAAAAAATATTTTTGCCGCCACTAGACGCACGCCTCCTTCATGTTTCCAGAATAGATAAGAATCTAGGCGCAAAAATATGTAGCGACTTTCATTTTTATACAACAAAGAAAAGCCCATGAAGCAACGCCGCCAGCCTTCCATTTCTGAAAAAAGCATTGTTTTCATGGATGAACGGAAAAAGCCCCAATTCCAGTTTTTCTTTCGTGTTCTTCGCATTATTGTAGATACTTGTTACGGTCTTAAGCGTTTTTTTGTTATTTTTCAAAAAGAATACCATATTCAAAAATACCGGCAAGATTCCTTGTGCTGCCTTGTTTTATACCTGATACAGCAAGTAAACTGTATTAAGAACTATATGCATATCTGTGCTGAAAATTTGAAGGACATATGCCTTTTAGTTGCGGAGAACAAAATTCTTCACGATACCTTCCCTTCAGACTTGAGGCGTTTTGAATACTTTTCTAGCCTATGGTAGCTTTCTTACAATGGCGGAAATAAGGCCGATATATTCTTGCTCACATTTCACGTGAATCAGCAAATATTCTGCCTGGCTGGAAAATCTAGATTCTTACATCAGATCTTACATGGCGAACAGAGATGTGTGCGCAAACATTATTTCTTTCAAGCGTCGCCCTTAATTTTTTCAGCCTAAATATAAAATTTTCGCAAACCGAAGTGCCCAATTGTCCTAGAGATAATGTGTGCATAATATGCAAAATAAAGAGGGAAACTTAAAGTTTGAAATATTCAGCCAGCTTGATATATTGTGGAATCATGGGGTAAACTAAATCTCTGTTCGCGACATTGTTGGGCTAAGCGACATTTTTAATGAAGAAAACCTGCCCGCTAAAGTTATTTGCCTGGAAGCCTGGTGCATAATGAGTGGCACGCCATGTACGCTGGCGCGCTGAGAGTTGAATTACCTACATACTGCCATGTGCTCACACTTTGCACATTATTGGGTGGGTTTATGGAACTGTACTAATGCTTGGTTATTCCCTTTCTTGCGTTTTTTCAAAGTTTTAAGGCGTGCAATTGTTTGTCCCGTTTCTAGATTACACGCCTTGACACGGTAAAGAAGGCAGTATCAAACTGCGTTCTTATTAGACAGAGCTCCACCTGTCAACGACTGTGGTCCTGTCGAACGAATAACTTTTGTGTTAATACACACGTTCTTGAATTGTTGGCAGACCGTGGCAGGTATATACGCATCAATCACTGCATCCACAAAGAAAAGAACAGTACGTGCTATTTTGCTGACGGCCTTAAATTTTGTTTGGAAGGATAATTCCACTAAAAGTTGCAGTGTTGTTCTTTTGTTTCGAATGTAAAAAGGAATTAGAGTTCCATTTACCCAATGTAGAATTGAATGTGAAAATGAATGAAAAATTGTTCAATTTACCGTGTACCATTCCCCAGCTCCTAAACGAAAAATTTAATGAGTTTTGCTGGAATTCGGTGGATGGCAGCTCATGCGCTACTTGAGTCAAAAGCAACTTCTGCAACATCGCACTAGGTGCACCGCAAGCATCTTCAGAGGTTCGGTATGCTTTTATCTTGCAGCCTGCACTTTTCTAAGTGGTATAAAACACCTGTCCTCACGTTAATTGTGTACATTGCCCCATTTTCGCTCTGGCAAACGAGTGCTTAGTCTGTGATATCTGCCATCACTTCAGGCTGATCACCAAGACATAGGGAAGTCTTGGTAAGCACAATATAAGCAGAAGGGTCCCTGCATAAACACCACTTCGTTCCTGCCTTGCCTGCCTGCCTTCGCGTTCTTCCTCAGCCACGAAAGTACATAGAGAAACTTATGCAGAGTTGTTTATTTGGGGTGAAATAATTTGGCACCACGGTCTCTTTAGACTCGACGTACGCTGTAAATAAATCACAGTGCAATGTCCTTCTTACCCAGTCGAATGAGTTCAAGAGTGGTGGGGTTCAATCCTATGTCGAAACTGTGCTCTTGATGGCGGTGGGATTAATGGAGACCTTACAGGCCATTCCGGCAACAAGCATACCTTCGGCGGGTTACAACTACTGCTGCCAGTTACTTACATCACGGAGTGTAAAATATATTAAAGTCATCTTTTACCAGCTCTTCAGCAGAGAAGAAAAGGGAGATGAAGCACTCATTTTTATTTATATACGAAGGAATGCAAGGCTGATTAAGAGCGTTTTAATCATCGTGGTATGAACCCATTATTTTTAAAAGTTGTTGAGGGCGGGGAATTATTCTTTGAAGCTACGGAGAAGACGGATACTTTCTTATAAAGTAGCCTGAAATAACTCTACACTCGCGGTGGGCAGCCAACAACTGATCTCCTTGTTGACAAAATTAAACGAATTAATTTGTCGTGCTTGCGGTCTCTTCGACCAATATGAATGCTCGTCCTTAGGATATTGGCAAACAGGAGCAGTGAAATGAAACGCTTAATATGAAATACTCATGAAAGCTGCGAATAATGGGTAACAGAATGGGAAGCATAAAACACGCTTTGTATTTTTGATCATCTAAGCGGGATCCTTATAGAGTAATCATTTCAGGGCTGCGGCTTATGTTAACAAGAAAAACGATAAAAACTGTCACGACCAGTCGGCGCGCTCCGAACTCACCTCGTGTAGATGTCATGCGCACTGCTTCTGGCAAATGAGGCACGGGGCATTGATCCAACCAGCAATATGTGCTTCTTCATTCTTCACCTTTTAAATGAGTTTTGTTTGAGCAATGCCGTGATTAAACTTTATAATTTTCCACTGACGAAGAGAAGTAAAAATAATACAAATATAAATATTCCCCTGAGCATTCCATGGCTCCTAAGACACTCGGCTTTCATTTGTATGTCATAACAACAGCCACCTTTATTTACACTGCAACAGCTTTCTTTTAAATTTTTTATGTCGATAAGTCGTGGTAGACAAGAGTAATTAACTCTGTTGCCAGTTTTTTTTTAATGTGTTCTATTTTGTCAGTGAATATATGAAATATTTTCGCGCAAGTTTCTCCAATATTGCCAGAAATTTTGTAGTAAAGACTGCATATCTTGTTTTTTGTTCAACAATTCAAAAGAGAGCTCTGATCGCTAAATAATGGTGTTCGCTCTGGAGCTATAAATTAAAATAATGAATGAACATATTTTACCAACATTGCCATGCAATTGATTATTTTTCCTCGTTAAAGGGCAAATGAGGTGGTTTTAGAATTCGATGAGTTTAAACGCGCCGAATGTGTGAAACTTGCAGGTGAAGCATGCGAAATCTGTTTGCGCTAGCAGTTGAAATGGTGACGTAAATGTCGACTAGAGCGGCGGTGGCGTTCAGGCTTCTCTGTAGCGCAGAGCGACAGGCAGACGCCGCAATGATGACGTCAGTACGCCAACGTTAAGTTTCCAGGGAAGAAGCAGTTGTATGAAGAAAGAAAATGAATGGGCCGTCGAAAGTGAAGCTCACGAAACATTGTTTGGCGGCATCGCGAGACGCACGGCAGCATGTTGACGAAGGCAGCGGACATCTGAAATTTCGGCAACAATGACGTCGTCACAAGTTTCCTCGCTCTCCTCCAGCGCAGTGAGGAGACACGTGAACATCTTAGCGGTTTTAACCAGCGATAACGCCACCGTTTTAAATGCCAGAACAAAACAACTTTGCATGCTTTACCTCGAAGCTTCTTAATTGGAATTATTAAATAACCTCAAATTCTAAAAAACACATTTAACCTTCCATTTAAAAAAAAATATATATATATATATATATATATATATATATATATATATATATATATATATATATATATATATGTGATATTGTTGTCTTAATTTCCTTTAGTGTGTACGAATTGCTTATGTAGTAAGAATAGGCATTTTCCTTACACATTCTTCTCCTAAAGATTTTCTCGGGACTTTAAAAACATCAACAAACCATAATTAACTGCCTAACTGCCGGAAGGAATAAACCGACTCGTATTGCCCGCGTACATAGCCCATTGGCCGCGTTGATAAAAAAATACACTGTCCCTTAAATACACATCGACCAAGGGCTAGTCTAAGACACGGTGTTAGGCACACCACACAGTATTTTTTTACAGGACACTTTGTCCCGCTCAATATGGTATTTATGCTTTAGTGCGTACGGTATGCAACCAATGCGCTAATGCTGTATATTTATCGAACAATGGTATACTTTAGTTTGCGGCGGGTTTAACGTACCAAAGCGACTCCGGCTACGGGGGACGCCGTAGAGAAGGGCTCCGGAAATTTCGACCACCTGCTGTTCTTTAACGTGCACTGACATCGCCCTGTACACGGTCCTCTAGAATTTCGCCTCCATAACCGCCGCGGCCGGCGATAAAGAACGATATGGTGCATCATAAACTCAAAATGTTTACTATAGTCAACATGAACTTTGTAATGCGACCAAATTGCGTACACATCATTGCGGACTCTTAGAGCCCTGGCATACAACAGTTCTGAACAGGAAGAGAAATAACTTTAATTCACATCCCTTTGAAAAGACGGAGGAGTGGCCGTTAGTCTAAACTCTCATTCATTCTCCTAATCGTCGGCCGGAATACTTGGGGACTTGAAATTAAAAGAACTGAATTATATGTCGACTTTGAACGTTTGTTTGGGGCACTTTATATGCATGTCTAAAAAAAAAAACCCAGGAGGTATCCTGACACCAAGAATGACAAAAGGTGCATGAAACATCTAGAGCTAAACGAATAGATGATACATGTTTTTTTGTACATAGCGAGGTGCGTTTGTGTTTATAAAAGAAACTCAATTTGCTCGGCATGTTGCGGCAGATGGGAGAGGCTAAATTAATTTCTCCTGGCTGCACCTTAAGCGGCATTCGTACAGAAGAAGAAGGAGCATTTACAGACACAAAAACAATCCGATGACCATTGTTTGAACGCATGCAAAAGATATGACTTTCCTATTTGAACTCTGTGCGGCAAGATTAGCTAAGCGTCAAGATAGGAAACAGGCAGGCTGGCGACCAAACTGCAGATAGTTAGGGCCTTATTTCTAGGAATATCAGCTGGGAGTTCGCATTAAAGCTTCCAGGGCAAAATAAGTTACGTTTCACTAACACATTCTTCCGTGGGAGGCAGAACCAGAAGCGTGCTCGGAAAAGACCTTAAGGTGAGACGACAAACTGAATAGTCTTACTAACATGTGCTGATCGTGGAAAGGTACAACTTTTGAAGTTGTTCGGCAAGGCGATATGTCGTGACATCTGGAAGGGTAAGCTTATACTCATCAGCTTACACTCGAGGAGAGAGTGGGGAAAATGTTAAGGCTCGAATGCATTGACGCATTGTAGAGAAGCCTATTGTATCAGTTCGCAATGACGGCACTCGACAGCATGAAGGCCAGAACAAGAAGAGCAAGTTTATTGCGGAGCATTGATATATATAGCCTTCGTGATAGCGCGGTTTAAGCACTGCGCATGTCAGGCACATTGTTATCGTGTTATCACGCAAGCCCGATACATCCTTCCAAGGTTAGCACAAGACAGTGGTTCAAGTTCATGATAACTGATTGAAAGCAGCGTCATAACGAAGACGTTGGGGAGGCTTCGCGGTACGAGTCGACCTCCTCAGACTGATGACACTTGTGGGTTGCTCTGGATGGGTAATCGAAGCCGAAGGCGTGGCACCGTGGGCTAGATGTTGGTCACAGAGCCCCGGAGGCTGCTGGGGTGCTGCACTTGTAGTGCCATAAGGCTGCGGTGTCACACTCCCTGGACTGTTCCTTGCATTTGGGTCAGCTTCGTCTGCGCAGTCGTCGTCGGTGTCATCGTCACTTGTTTCAGCATACTGCTCGCTGGAATGAAGCAGGTGTCGCCTGTTGCGCCGAAGAACACGACGACTTTCAGTTACAACGTGGTAGGACCTCGGGGCAGCTTCCCCAACCACCTTTCCTTTCTGTGACCAAGTTGTGTCTCGCAGCCTGACGACGTCACCTTTACCTAGTTGAGGCAACGGCTGTCCTTTGGGCGTCTGGCGGTGCTTCTTGACTTCGATAGTCTTGATACCGCCAAAATCGGGGAGATTAGATCGAAGGCGCCTGCCTTGAAGAAGCTCGCCAGGGGATTGACCATCAATCAGTGGCGTTGATCGGTAGGCCAGAAGGCCTAGCCAGAAGTCGTGTCGTGCGTCTTGAGTTTTCTTCATTATCCGCTTGACAATTTGCACACCTTTTTCAGCAAGGCCGTTAGACTGCGGGTAGTGTGGGCTAGACGTGACGTGCGCAAAATCATACTCTTTAGCGAAGGCTGCGAACTCTTGGCTTGAAAACTGTGGTCCATTATCAGTGCACAGTTCGATAGGAATGCCGTATCGAGCAAACATAGCACTGAGAGCCGCAACAACACTTCTTGCACTTGTGTCTGGAAGCCTCTCGACATCTGGGAAGTTGGAAAGAGCATCATATACGACAACGTAAGAATTTCCCCCAAAACAAAAGATGTCCGCTCCGACCCTGTACCACGCACACTGCGGCACCGGGCGCATTATCAGCGGTTCTTTGGCTTGCTGGTACGCGAACTTTCTGCATGTAGAACAGTTTTGGAGAAGCACTGCGATGTCGTTGTTCAAGCCTGGCCAAAAAACGAGAAGTCTTGCTCTTTCTTTGCATTTGTTTAAGCCAAGGTGGCCGGCATGAATTCTTGTTAGCATTTCTTGTCTCATGCTTCTCGGTATGACAGCTTTTGTTCCTTTGAACAGAATTCCGTTGATTACGGACAGTTCAGATGAAAACGGCTTCAGCTCACCTTGAATTGGGTTTCCTGCTGATAAGTTGCTGACGACAGTCTGCAAGTAGCAGTCACGAGCAGTTTCCTTTGCCAGTTTTTGCTGCGTTGTTACCGTGACCATGCCGTTCAGGAGCTGTAGTGCGTGAACTTCGACGTCTTCTGTGGCACCAGCATTGTCGACACCCCCGGGTGTAGTCGATCGTGAGAGCATGTCTGCCAAGACCAGGTGCTTCCCTGGAACGTACTGTAGAACATAGTCATATCTGAGAAGTCTTAAAAAAAATCTCTGCAATCGTGGGGGCATGTCACAAATTCCTTTAGCAGCGATTGACAGAAGTGGCTTGTGGTCGGTCTCGATAATGACCGTCTGTCCATACACAAACTGATGAAACTTCTCGCAACCGAACAGAATGCCCAGCGTCTCCTTTTCAATTTGCGCGTAACGCTGCTCCGGTGGTGTTAAGACTCGTGAAGCATATGCCACCGGTCGCCAGTCACCACCGTGACACTGTAAAAGCGCCGCTCCGACGCCGTCCTTGGACGCATCGCAAGTTATTTTTGTTTTCTTTTTGGGGTCAAATATTGCTAGCAAGGGTGATGTCGCAAGTGCCTGCGTGATGCATTTCCATTCCTTCGCGTGGTTTTCGGTCCACTCGAACTCGACTTGCGGTTTGATAAGCGCTCGCAGCATCGCTGTTCGTTCTGACAACACTGGCACGTATTTTCCGAAGTAGTTGATCACTCCTAACATGCGCTGTAGATCGGTTTTGCTTTTTGGTGTTGGCATTTCCAACAGATTGCGCACAAGCTTCGGGTTCGGGGAAATTCCTTTTTGTCCGATAACGTCACCCAGAAAATGCACCTCTGTTAAACCGAACTTGCATTTTTCGGCGTTTAGTGTCAATCCTGCTGTTTCGGCAGCTTTCAGAACTGCTACTAGCCGTTCATCATGCTCTTGACGTGTAGTGCCCCACACCAAAATGTCGTCGATATACACGTGAACTCCTGGCAGCCCGTCCAACATCTGACTCAGCATTTTGTGAAAAACTTCCGGTGCCGATGAAATGCCAAACGGCAGGCGCAAGTAACGGTATCGACCGAAAGGAGTGGCAAAAGTGCAAATTTTTGATGTTGCGTCGTCGAGGGGTATCTGGTGAAATCCAGAGTTTGCATCTAGGCAACTAAAGTAGCAAGCGCCGGTCAATTCTGCTTCAATATCTTCTCGCCTGGGAAGCTGGTAGTGTTGCCTCTTTATATGCTCATTGATCCTTCTCGGGTCCATGCACACCCTAAGACTGCCGTCTTTCTTTTTGACCAAAACCAAAGGGCTTACCCAGTCTGTAGGTCCATCTTCTTTTGTGATGATACCAGCTCTCTCCATTCTTTGAAGCTCGTCGCGAAGCGGTTGGCGCAAAGACAGGGGCACCCGCCGCGCTGGCTGGACGACTGGGGTAGCATCTGGCTGTAGTACCATGCTGTATGGTTGCTTTAGGCATCCTAAACCCTCAAAGACGTGCCTGAAGTGCTTGATCGCTTCGTACTCAGCAGAAGTGTTGACAGTGTCCACTGTGCGCTGCACAAGGCCTAGAGCTTCGCATGCGTGAAGCCCCAGTATTGCACGACGTCCATTTTTCACCACGTAGAATTTCACTGTAGTTGCAGCATCTCCAACGGTTATTTTTTGGACTGTTGTTCCGAAGTTGGTGATGATGCCTCCATTGTATGCTCGCAGCACAGAGCTCGTAGGATTCAGTTCGGCAGTTTTCAACTTGCGGTATATCGAAAATGGTAAGAGGCTTGCTTGTGCTCCGGTATCCACCTTGAATAATGCTTTACGACCCCCAACTTTGGCTTCGACAGTCCAATCACCAGTAATGCAGCTGTCGATGCAGACGTCAAGAACATCAAACTCATCATTGAACTGTGCGCCGACTTCGTTGACGAGCGCCCTGGCCGGACAACAAATCGCAAAGTGATGCAGCTTTCGACAAGTGTTGCATCTTTTTCCGTAAGCAGGACACTGCCTCGGCTCGTGCCGTCGGTTGCATTTCTTGCACCGGTACGAACTACCGTTTACTGCACTGGTCTCTTGCCGGTCTACGCAGCGGTGGCACGACGCCCTACTGCGAGAGACGGAGTCAATGCTGGCACCGGGCCTGGCCCAGACCTGATTTCTTTGTGCCACTGATTCCGCTACCCTGCACATTTCTTCAGCCTTTAACAACGTTAAGCCCTTTTCCCGCAGCATTTTTTCACGCAGTTTGGAATTATTCGTCCCAAAGACGATCTGATCCCTGATCATTGAATCGTGCAGTCCTTCGAAGTTGCATTGCGCTGCTTGCTTCTTGAGGTCTCTAATAAATCTTTCGAACGGCTCTCCGTCTTCTTGTTTTCTCGAGCGAAAAACATACCGCTCATGCACTTCATTGCTTACCTCGGCACAGTATGCTTCAAACTTCCGGACCAGGGTGTCGTAATCTTCCTTGTCTTCCTGCTCACCAAACGTAAACGTGTTGAAGACGTCAAGTGCTTCGTCTCCGGCAACGCTCAACAGGAGTGCAGCTTTCGCTGCTCCGCTTCTTGGGTCGTCCTTTGGCGTGGTCGCCTTGATGAAGAGTTCCAGTTTTTGCTTAAACCGCTTCCAATTCTGCGACAGGTTACCGGAGAGCTGCAAAGGTTCCGGGGGCTTCAGCAGGTCCATAGCGCTCCGAGCTACGCCCTGCCCAACTGGCCACTTCTGACACCATGTATCAGTTCGCAATGACGGCACTCGACAGCATGAAGGCCAGAACAAGAAGAGCAAGTTTATTGCGGAGCATTGATATATATAGCCTTCGTGATAGCGCGGTTTAAGCACTGCGCATGTCAGGCACATTGTTATCGTGTTATCACGCAAGCCCGATACACCTATTACCCCGGCAACATCCCGCGCTCGATTGCTGTCTTAAGCCCTTGGCAGACTTTTTTCTTGCACGTGTTCAGTTATTCCGTCGAAGACGTTCCTCTATTCGGGAAACGAAGTTTTGTAGTAAATTTTGTTATTTTGGTAGCGATAGCTGCATTACGATCATTCCCTGGTGACCAAACATGAAGATAACCGGAATGAGTCTCGATTAGATTTTGAATGTATGAACGCGTTAATACGCTATGAAAAAAAACTAGTTGCATATATACAAATGTTTACACATATAGTATGCATAAATATATTCAAATTTTTGGTGGAAAAATTATTGCATCAATTAGTCTTCAGGGTGCTTCTAAAGTCCAGGATACAAAATTAAGGCAGTCTGTGCACGCATGTATTGTATAACAATACTTTATTGATCGGTACCGCCTCTTTGAGCGCCTCGCTCGTAGTTTGGTGCTTGTGGCGAAAAAAAGAGCAATACGTGCGCAAGCGTAATTACTTGACAGCATCCGTCAAATTGATCAGCGACGTTCGGTCACTCAGCCAGCAACGTCGCGGGTTCGATTTCAAGAAAGTGGCTGCCAGAAGACAGAGATACGACCTCCTCAATATGAGACCCCGCTCCACACATGACCTATGCAGAGAAGGCGAGGAGGTAAACTAGGACAATGAGGAGAAGGAAGAAAGAGAAAACAGCACACTAGTTTTCTACAGAACGCTGAACTCAATCTCGAGTACTACACTACAGTGTTCCTAATTCCCACAGCACTACCTTGTAGCTTAAAAACCACAAACAGAGGAACGAAAAATGACAAGGAATAAAAGACGGACGCAATCAGGAAAGAGGATGAGAAGAAAGAAATAAAGAAGGAGAATAAGGGAAGGAGAGAAAAAGTTAAAGAAAGACATAAAGAAGGAAAGAAAGAAAAATAGGAAAAAAAGGACTGATGCAAGCATACAAAAAACCAAGCAGGCAAACAAGCAAGCAAGCATACGAGCAAGCAAAGATTCAACACACAAGCAAGTATACAATCAAGCAAGCATACAAGCAAGCAAGCATGGACGCAAGCAAACAGGCGTACTTCCAAGCAATCAAGCAAACAAGCAACCATACAAACAAGCAAGCATGAAAACACACAAGCAAACAAGCATACAAGCAAGCAAGCATACAAGCAAGCAAACAAGCAAGGAAGCTAGAAAGCATACAAGCAAATAAGTAATATCAATGCATCAAGCAAGCAAGCATACAAGCAAGCAACAATACAAGCAAGCAAGCATGCAATCAAGCAAGCGAGCATACAAGAAAAGATACAAGCAATCAAGCATACAAGCAAGGAACCATAGATGCAAGCAAGCATGCAAGGAAGCAACTGTAGAAGGAAGCAAGCATACAAGAAAGCAAGAAAGCATATAAGCAAGGAAGCCGGCAAGCAAGAGATGACAGGTACACGAAACGACTTGTTCTGTCTCGGTTTAATAGCTCGTAAGCGGGAATTCTTCCTGGGAGAAAGTAGTTCGCTTCGGCTTCACAACTCAACGCGGCAGTTATACAAGCAAACCCACCTTCAAAAATATGCTTTGTGCCAAGGTTATCAATTTTCCATTTGGCTGTGCTCTTCGATGATGACCCATTAATGTTGCAGCGCAGTGCGCTCGCTTTATCGCACTCTTCTTTAATCGCGACAAATGCAGGAATTTATGATACAACATTTTCGGCGAGTTGGTTACCTACATTCATTATTACAGCGCAAAGACGGCACAGAACAAGAATAAAACAGAATAAAACTTAGTTGACAGTCAGCGCTGTTGTGTCCCCCTTCTTGTTCTGTGCCGTCTTTGTGCTGTAATAATGAATGTAGGAATTTATGGCACCGCCTTTGTTGCCATGCAATGTACAATCGAGGAACGCCGGCCTCGACACCAAGTTTGAATCGTCAGATGGCATCTTCATGCTGTGCTGCATGGTTCGGAACTTTAAGGGAGAGGGGCAGGGAGGGGGTAAGTTTTTTCTGTCCCCGATACTACCCTTATTGTTAAATGCATATGGTGTGGAGTAATCTGAATTTTTGAATTTCACAGCCGCCTTTGAATGCATCCTGCAATGGAAATATACTGCTAAATTGCCGTCGAGCGAATTACTCAGTGCACCTTTAAATCTCGGGCAGAGCGCTTTGAATGCCAACAAATTAAATTTCTTTGGCCGAGTAGACTTTTATGAATTACTGGCGGCGGTTGTTGAAACTTAAACGCTGACGAGCGCAAACTTGCGGTGCGCCGCTTCAAAGTGCGGCTGATCCTAATTAATGGAAGTTCCTTTAAGGGGCTGGCAACTGACCAAAATTTAATTCGGTGCAGAAAAAAAGCTAATTATTAGGTTATGCAGCTTTCTACGGTTAAACTTTGGTATCACACGAAGGTATGAAAGCTGTTCTGAAACGAGTAGACTTCCTTTTTCTTCTCAGTGATTCTTATTAAATGCAGAATTCTCTTCAGTACGTCCTACTTTTTAGAAAGGGGTAATTGTGAAAAGTCTCGCTACCTTTGATAAGACGAGCAGAATGGCGGAATTTCGGCAGGAGAGAGAGAGAGCGTTTATTGAGAGGAAAGGCTTAGAGGTTGGACGGAAAAATGAATGTCCGGCCTGCTACTCTGCACTGGGAAGGAGAAGAGGAGAAAAAAGAGGATCACGATGGGGGATGATGAAGATGCAAAAAGCCAGATAAAAAAGACACGGCACATTTTCTAATATTACAAATGCAAGTCAAGGCCCGTGTCGAGTAAAAAGCGTAATAGCGCCCGCGTTCCCTGTGGAGTTTTCGAACTTTCTGGCCAAGCGCCTAGGATCAAATCCTCCGAGACAGGCCTGCTGTAAAAAAACCTCAAAGTAGATCACAACATGAGTCTTTCTCGTGCATATGCTAGGCAAGCCACTAAAATATGCTGTACAGTCTCGAGCGCACCACATGTGGAACAGTCCGAGCAGTCTGTTTGTCCAATTAAATGCAAGTACTTCCGCGTGAAGGCGGTGTTTAAACGTAACCTTTGTAATTAAGCATGCAATAGGGCGTGATACTCCTCGAGGAACAGGAAAGACCATCACCGGATCTAGCCGTTTGAGGCATAAGTGTCGAGTGTCTGGCAGGGCCCAGTATCTAGCCATCGCACTCCTCATAGATCCCAAAACGAAGTGGCGTCCGGTCTAGAGAACGGCACAGTTGCGCGGCTGCAAACATCTGCAGGCGCAAAAAAAAAGCGTGCGAGTGTGTATATGTCGACATGTAAGCAAGGCAAAAGGCCCTGAAGGCACATGAAGGGCCTGCAATCGCACGGTTCAATAAAACACTGCTTTTGGGGCGGGACCACGCATGCTTCCGGTTCGTCGCTTTAGCGGCGGCGATCACCATGGAACTCACCGATCATTGTTTCGAGCATCCGAATGCACGAAAATTCTTCATTTACGTTGTTTCTTGGAAGCTCTTACAATGATACAAGTGGTACATCTCCGACAGTGGGCACTTGGGATCCAGGCTTTGCTGAGAGCCAAAACCATGGCGTCCTTAAAAGTCACGTGCCAGTCCTTATGTCTCCCCACTGTGCAAGTAACGGGTCTATACATGCACACAGTTCAATGAAAACGCTGCCAAATCACGTGACGTTATTAGCGTTAGGCGAGCACCTTGTGACATTTGTGAAAAGGTTCAAAGTTCATCAAACCAAGCATGAACTGGCACTGAAACCAATCTTGAGTCGCTTTCTGCAGCGGCTTGTCCCGCTACTTTATATGCTGCCCTGTTTAAATCACGAACACTGCCACCTCTATAGAACAAAGTCACACAGTTACAGAGAACTCTCTACTGCACCGAACAACAGAGCAATTAGACCTTGACGTCCATTGATGCATATTTTTGCTCATGAATATCAACAACCTTCAAATGTAGAAGCGAGGTGTCAGGCGTTTCGAAGGGAGACCCGTTGTCCGCACTGAAGAGCCCACTCATGAAAAATTGTGTATACAGCTGTGAGCAGGCTTGAACACAGCGTTCGCGTGGTGCTTTGCTCTGCGGAACAAAGGAAGCGAATATTCGAAGTAGGCAGTGATTTTTCACAAACATTTATCGCGTTCAAGCGCTTCCGCGTGCGCGACCCTTTGGCGCGTTGCGTGCACATTTATCCGCGCGAACAAAATTACAACAAATTTTGCTGTAAACTGTGCAATGTGCTCAAATATGGACACGAAGAAAAAGGATGAGCTGTGGAAAACATTCCGTGTAACGACATCAATTCAGGCTTGCGAAATGAACGTACAATTTCTTACAAAAATGGTTTATAGGCAGTCCTTTATACTTCCTATAGACTCTAATTCCTTCCTATAGATAATTGTTTTTGTGTATTCGTAGTCTATAGACTGTCTAGACACAAAAGTCTAATAATGTGTCTGGCCATAAATCTATACAGTGTCTATAGACTGTCCATGACATTTGTATTGCCTGTAAACTTCTTCTGGGTTTGTCTATAGAGAGTCTATAAAATTTATAGATAGAAGTCAATGGCCAGTCTATAGACAGTCTAAAAAAATTTGTAAATGTAATCCTCTTAATATGGACACCTCAGCGTTTCATGTCAGCTTTCGTGCGGCTAAGGTCAGTTTGCATTTTCTTTTGTTGCTCTCGAAAGCATGAGTGCTTTATTTGTGTTTACGTAACGGGTTATTTAAAAAGTGCGCCATACGCAGCTTAACTGTAACGCTGCAATCTAGTGTAGCGTATACTGATAATGTCGTCTGGAGAGCTTTTGCATACTTAAGCGTATGGCAGAAAGATTTTTTCTCTGTAATCCTGACATGCTCTTTATTAAAATGTGAAGCTTTCAAAGTTTTCTCTCCTTTTCACAATAATCTGAGCCTGAAGCGGGTAAAGGAACGACATAGTCACAACCACCGGGGCACAAACATAGCAGATGTGCTAAAATGTCACTTAATTTTTTCCCGCAGCGCATCGCTGAAGCCCTCTATAGACAAGTCTGCACGGTCACGTCTGTACGCGGGTCACAGCACTACCGTTCGTAAATAACTGCCATGAACACAGTGGGAAAGCATGGTGCCGACTTAGAACTCGAATAAATATAGATTACATTGTCTCAAACATACATCGCACTAAATGTTGAGGGCTTTCCTAACCACATTCCTAAAAAGGTTGATTGCTATGGTGCCTACAATGAGTGTCTGTTGCTCTTGCGATTTTCCTGCCAAAACTTCGGCCGGATCCGGTTTCGTTTTCGTTATATGGTATGCATGAGTCATCACCTTATGCTAGCCGTCCCGGATAGCTCAGCTGGTAGAGCGAGTGCTCCACTTAAGCTGTCATTGCGGGTTTCTGTAAAACATTTCAACTTCTAGAATGTACGAGTACGTTCCATTGGATGAACCTAGGGTATTTACTGATTTGAAACACTAATCCGCTTTATTCCACCCACTGAGAAAATCTGATTTGTGCGAGTTGGGAAGCATTCATGGCGGGTGAACAGTGCAAAAAAGCGGGACAAAGGCAAGACAAGCACTAGTCTTTCCTTTGTCCCTCCTTTCTTGCGCTGTTCGCCCACCATCAATGTCCGCCCATTAATCCTCACTAACGCCATATTGATCATTTTTCTTAGGTTAGCCTGCTTCCAAAATTTTGGGGATCGTTTAGAAATTTGGGAGGTGGGCCATCTTCGAAATTTTGGGGTATATCTGTCAGGGTGGTCAAGTTGATCAACATCCGCTGGCCACGCCGCCACCTGCCACAGTGGGCAGGTTGCAATGACGTCACAAAGTCACGCGACCGGTCTCGACTAATGCGGCACTTCCGTTACAGAAAAACTTGAATATACATGACGACAACGCAAATCTATTAAAAAGAAGCTGCCTTAAACCAAACAAAGATAGCTGTCTGAGCCCTGCACAAAAAGTGAAATGGCTAAGCAACTTCATAACACGAAATAATTCGCCGAAATGCTTTGCAGCGCCGGCGATTGCGTTCCTGCTTGATTTTGGGAACACGCTGCTCATCCATTAGCACATGAGCCAAAGGCATCCCTTTTACGCTTGCAATACTTTTGAACGTTTGCTGCGCTGTTATAACGGCGATGTTCGCTTTATCCACGAGACCCCGCGGTTTCGCGTTGCGCCTTTCTACGGAAAGATTTTTCCTATGAAATTCCTATCGTGCCGCGTCTTCTCCGACAAGATAGCTTCACATCCTACACAGGAACCTTTATGAGCCACAAGAAAGACAAAGCGGTCAAGAACGCGTTCTGCGTTGTAGCTACGAATTTTCCAAGGCATACGCTGAAGCCTTGCTTGGACAAGAGCGCTTTTTGGCGTAAAAAAAACATGGCAAAAGTAAGCACAGCACACGCTGCCGAAGGCGATTGCGACCGGATGCTAACCAGAGAATAGCAATTGATTTATTCAGAGAACTCATAACACAAATCGACTCGCTGACACCACCTGGCAGAAGAAAAGAAAAGGTATGAGTTTACGGCCGATGATAATTTTAATGCAGTGGCATGTGACCAGGAAGACTAAGGAGCCGACTAGGTAGACGGTGAGGACCACAAAGAAGGGCTGATGCCAGTGGCACACCAGGTTCCAGCTGCTCAGGACGGCGCTGTGCACCGTCTCTGCGTCGTAGTCCCACTGTACGCAGTGCAGAACAGTGGTGTCGTTGGGGTCGTATGGATTCTCGTAGGCTGTGCAGTGACTCTTCCGGTCGCTGTCTTCTATGGGGTTGGCGAGGTCCTTCCGGGCCTCTGACGAGATGCTGAGGTGCACCAGCCGCTTGTACCAGTGGCTCAGGTCTCTGAGATTAGCTGGAACGCGAGCGTGTGTTCTTGCGTTACCCACACTGTGAGGATGGTGAAGAGCAGCATGCGCCTCTGGAATTTGCAGTACCCGAAGACATCACTTGCTCATAGCCCGGTCGAGATGAAGCAACACGACTTAAGGGTGCTTGCCATGTTCGCGATGTGCACAGCCTGCACTCTCCTTTTTATTGCTGTAATGCAGCAAGGCAGCAGCACGACTAACGGCTGCGTTCTCACTTGATCAGTAGATGTCATTCCTGGTCTCATATGAAAGACGCAATATAGTCACTCTAGAAAATTCTTTAGGACGCCTTCGGTGAAGCAGGGCAAAACCGGCTCGTTCCTTTTTTTTCTGTATCTTACATGTTCTATATGCGGCGTAACGATTTTGAGGCAGGAGTATAGGCAAGCCACAGAAACAGACGTTCCCTGACCTGGTTGATCAGAATGTTGTAAACAGCTTTAATTCATACTTTACTACCGTTGGAATTTCTTCAGGTACCAATGTAAACAACACAGATATAAACTCTTTGTTACCAAGCCCGTTCTCAAACTCCTTTCGAATGGATGACATTGAACTTAACGAGATACACTCAACATTAGCAATTATGGATAGTAATAAAGCCGCAGGTATAGATGAAATTACAGTACGTATGTTAAAAGAAAATATTGATTTTCTGGGTCCAATAATATGTGACGTATTCAATCACTCACTTCAAACCGCCACGTACCCTACGTCGCTCAAGACAGCCCGAGTTGTCCCAATATACAAGGACGGCGACCGCTCAAGCCCTTCTAGTTATCGACCAATATCCGTGCTCAGTGCCATTAATGTACTTTTCGAGAAAATCCTTGCGAATCGATTCAATAGCTTTACACAAAAATACAACATAATTTGCCCACAGCAACACGGTTTTCGGCCAAACCATTCAACCTCATCAGCGGTGCAGTCTTTAGCCCACATCATAAACTGTGCTTTAAATGACAATGAACTTGTAGCTGTAGTCTTTCTCGATTTAAAAAAGGCTTTCGATACGGTCGACCATTTTATCCTTTTGTATAAGTTAAAACACTACGGATTTAGGGAATGGATTTTCGATTTGTTTTCCAGTTACTTCAGTGAACGTCAACAGATAGTTGTCATAAATAATGTCTCATCATCACCACAACGTATTCATACTGGCGTACCCCAAGGGTCCGTTTTGGGACCCATACTTTTTTATATATATGTTTCCGACCTTCCCCGTGTCTTAAAATTCGAAGAAATGCTGATGTATGCAGATGACACCGCTATAATATTTACAGGCAGTAGCATCGAGGAAATACAGTTCAAAGCAAACGAAGATTTGGCAAACGTCTCTAAATGGTTTTCAGCCAACAGGCTTACTGTAAATGTCAAGAAAACAAAATATACTATATTTCATTCCCGCAGAAAACAAGTAGATCCTAACTCTGTAAACATCTGTATTAACAACTCCCTACTAGAATATACTCCTTGTTTTAAATATCTTGGCGTATTGTTTGACAGACACCTGCACTGGCGAAACCATCTATTAGCAGTGGGGGCGAAAATGGCATCGGGGTGCTGTAAACTGCTTCAAGCACGTGATTTTTTTGGCACAAGTACATTACGTATTTTATCAAAATGGTGGTTTGAGCTAGTTGGTACATATTCACAATTTCACCAGCGCTGCGACTAGGAACAAGAACAGAGAAGGAAGACAAGGACAAGCGCTTCCTTCTCTGTTCTTGTTCCTAGTCGCAGCGCTGGTGAAATTGTGAATACGTATTTTATATTTTGCCTTTATCCACAGTCATCTCTCATACTGTCTGGACTCATGGGGATGGACCTACAGTAGTTATCTTCAGCCAATCAGAAAATTGCAGAAACGATCATTACGAATCATAACGCATTCTACGCAGGATCACCCCAGCAACCCATTATTCCATGACCTACAGATATTACCTTTCGATTCACTACGCCTCCTAAAAATAGCAAATGTCGTTAACAGCATCGTAAGAAACAACCACCCCTTCCATATGTTCCTCTTCCATACATCATCTCGTGCTACCAGAAATGTAGCATTAGGTAACTTTAATTTACCGCCCACGCACAATGTTTATGGAGAACGACGGCTCTCTTTCACTGGTGTTAAGATATGGAATACTCTTCCACAAGAAATAAAATATGCTCAAAATTTTGCACATACAGCTAAAAAAGTCTTTGAGCTCATGCATTAAACATGTTAAAAGACATCTATCTGCATTTCACATCCCATTTATCATTATAATTTGAAGTGCACGATGTTTTCCGAGGCGACTGTTCCTTGTTAGCTTCTTTTTTTTTTCTTTCCCCCATTTGTACTATGTATATATCTCTCTCTCCGCTATTCTGAGTTTTTACTGTGCATGCGACGAAGTGTCTGCATTATGTAATTTCGTTTCTTGGACCCATAACTAGCCTACGGCTACGGGTACAAACAGTGCTGGACACTCTTTTTTTGTGTTTTCATCGATTAATAAAAAAATTTGAATTTGAATTTGAATGGCACCAGTGGCAAGAATCTTAAGCCCTTCGTATTTCTCTTCGTGCAATGCTCAGTGGAGGACCTCTTTTATAGGACGTTCTGTCACTACCACATGTGATACCAAATGTCCTGCTTTGTCGCGATGAATAATGGAGAGCCATATCCTAAAAACTTTTACGGCTGCCGCTACCTAACGCACCCATAACTTACGTTTTAATTCTTGGCTTTCCTCTACACTACCTGACTTTGCCTGAATGTGATCTATTATCGACAACCGCTAGCCCGCTAATAACTAGCACCCAACTGCGGTGTGATTCTGTTAGCCATCAAGTAAGTAAATGTAATGTAGCCAAGAAAATTTAATCATTCCGTCTAAAGGTGCTTGAAATTACTCTTCTGGATTCTTATTATGATCTCACTCTTTCACGTTTCTGGGCCCCGGCACATTTCCCTCCCATCCCTCTTCCACTCGCCCTTGAAAGTGAATTCCCAGCCTAGCCACTTAAGACCACATGACTGCAGGAGGGGGGACCTTAGAGGAGCCCACACTTCCTCTCTCCGCCATTTAAAAACATCAAGCGCAGACAGCCATTGCTTTCCGCCAGGCGCAGCTCCTCACGGGTACCCAGATCTACACAAGGGGTTCTTCACTATGTGTCCTCTATGGGACGCGGCATTTTCGCCCGGGGCGCACCATCACCACGCATGCAAACAGCAGCGTTCTCACACAGAGTAACTCCGGCGGCCGCAGTTGTCTACTGGCCGCATGGCAAGATGAAGGCTGTCTGCGCCGCATACAAGTCGCGCCTGGTGCGCAGGTCGCCGCGTTGCTCGCCGCACAGACAAGGCCGGAACGCGGCGGGGGTTCCGGCGGGGGCAAGGTTATAATAATCGAGGACTGATAGGGCCTAGAGCATGTTGCGTCGGCTCGCATCGGGTCAAGCCCACGGTGCGACCCATCGCCCTGACTCCGCGAGGATATTTGCTATTTTTTTCTCTGTTTTCTTCGTGCCGCCACAGCCGCCGCCGCCGCTGCCTTGAGGGCACAGGCACGGCCTCGGTGGGCTCGCCTACATTTCCAGGAGGCTCCGGTCTCTCTCTCTCTCTCGCTCTCTCTTGCCCTTACTCTTTCTTGACTGGACCTCATGTTTCGCGTGTAACGCGCATTGACGAGTTGAGAGCGCCACGGTCCCAGTATGCGCACGTAGCAGTACGGCCTTCGCGTTCGATACTTCTGGGTAGCAGCTGCCGGTGCTGTTCAACGCAGGCCGGATTTGATGAGGATTCTCGTCGGTTGGTCTCCTACGAAACTTGTCTTCGGAGAGTGGTGTAACGCTCCCATGCGTCAGGGTGTCCGGGATATATGGAGTCTACTTTGAAGTGTATAGTAATATAGGAGTGGCGAATGCATGTGTGCGGGATGACCCGGGCCGGGTAGTTTGTCTGAATCTGGGCTTCGACGGACGTCTTGTGGTCTGTTCCCATCCGTTATCGTTCTACTAATTCATTACCTTGGTTTTTTGCACTCTCCTTCTTGTGCACACTAATGAAAGTAGCCATATTTATGCTAGTCGGCAGACCCACGCTGTGTCCTCTTGTTGTCACAGTATCCACTTTATACTGGCAATTTCTACTCTTAGTACTGCAGGCCGAGAGGATGCCACACGATTTTCTGTGCTGGCTGATAAATTGTTGTGAGGAGTATGTGTCACTTTTGTGAGCTGTAATGGACTGGTTCGTAGGCATTCCTCTATGCGCACAGCAGACTACAAGGAACTTTTGACTTTTTCACGCCAATATAAAGGACTAATCAAGAATGTTGGGCAATAAAGCGGACAATCTGGACACTCTTGTGGTCTTAGTGTTTCATAGTTTGCACCGGTGTTTACACTAATTACAATTGGCTGGATGAGGAAAACTAGCCATGAATGCACTTATGCCTCCCAATTGGAACCGTTATTTGAAATAAACAACTGAAAGAAAATTTTATTTCATGCGATACATTTGTGAGCAGTCACAGTCTTGCTGTCCGCACGCATGAGGTAGGTACGCCAGAATTTTCTTGTGTGCACTCTCGGAATACAAACGTCCGCGTTCTGTTTGGTGGAAAAACAGGCGCATAATGGAGCTCCGCTGTACCCAGACTGCGGCGATATCTTAGGAGGCCAAGAGATTATACACGGCGGCAAGTTCCAGGTTCCCGAAAGAAAAATTTTAGAAGCCTAAGTGACAGCGGTTCCACGCGCAGCAGCGCGTGCTATAGACATGAGTATTTTCCCGCAATATTTCAGATTCAGATTCAGGTTCAGACCATTTTATTTCCTTACAGTTGAAAGTAGAAGACAAGGCAAACGCATGGAGCCTGACAAGGCCTCGTCTCCCATCTGTATTTTGGAGCAGGTAAAGCTTCAATAAATTCGCAGAGATTTCTCCTGATGAAAAAGTGTGCACATAGACATAAAATATAAAGTACATATGAACACTGAATGCTGGATGTCGATTAACGCAACGTTCGAAGAGAATCAAGGATTCGCCGTGAAGCAGAACACATCACACGACCCGCGACACAACATTACCGAGAAAACGAAACCGCTGTTGAGATGTATAACAAGTTGACAGAAACATGGAAAAAAACTTTTTTGCAAAGCTGGTGATTTGCATGGGCATATGAGTGCACCTATATACACAAGATGTCTTCGGTGATCATTAGTAATGCTTTATATTGCAATTTAAAGGGCTTAAATGGTAGCGTAATATCAATGTAGGACTCATGATGGTTAAATAACTTTGTTGCTTGATAAGCAACATTCTGTCGCCCATAATTTATTCTCACTTTTCTTGTTTTATGTATATGGGTTCGAAAGCTATACTGTGTCGATATATCTGTAAATCTAGTGTAAAGCTTTTTTTATGGATTAATTGCATCAGTTTTGAGTAATACGCTTAGTTGGCCGGCAATATACCGTGTCTTAGGAAGAGTGGCTGGGTTGGTAGATCACGTATTCTGCCTTTCTAATTCTCAGATAGACGTAGAACGCGTTGTTGCATTACGAGCAGCCGCTCGTAATTTCCTTTCGTCGTTACTAGGGCTCCACACTAATATTGCGTAAAGTAGCCGTGAGTAAAATAACGTGTAATATGAAGTCTTTTTCAGCCAGAGAGGGATGAGTGGAGCTATACGGCTCATAGAGCCCACAGCACGAAAAAGATCAGTTAGAAGGTGATCAATATGTGCAGTCAGGATAGATCTTCACTGAACCAGATACCTAGAAATTTCTGTAAGTGTACCTGTTCAATGTGTTTCATTCTGAATTTAAGTGGGAGGCTTTCTTTAGTAACTTTGTTAACTGGTTTGAAAAGTACAAACATTGTTTTACGCGTATTTATTTGCCCACTATTGTCCTAGAGCCAAATAGATAGCTGAGACAGGTAAAGAATGGCTGCTTTTTTTAGGTCATTTGCGTGTTTACGTGTAAAAAAATTTGTGTCATCAGCAAAGTCAGTTATATTAGGTGTGTACTTCGCGTCTGTGATATCATTTATATAGAAGAAAAAAAGTGTGGGACCTAGTATGAAACCTGGAGGTACTCCTAGTCTTATTTCTGAGTTTTCAGAGTGCTCTCCACTGAGGTTTATGAACTGGCGTCTTAATGAAAAATAGCTTTTTAATGACAGTTTTTTAATGAAAAATATGCTAATGACAAATAGCTCAATGACAGACTTTCAATGACGTGTACTTCATACGAGTGTCTGGCAAGAATAAACCCGGCAGTCCACTTGCGGAATTCGAGAAGGCTGGACAGGTGGAGCTCAGCCAAAGGCACATGCGTTAAAAGGGCGGGTACCTCAATAGACTTGTGCCATTTCATGGTGGTGATCATGAGCTTTCATGGCACAAGTGTCGCTTTGGCCAAAGAGCGGCATGCCACCGGGTAGTGTCGTCCACACAAGGCGAGATTAACGCACCGGGAGAGCATAATAAGGTACACGTTATGAACAATGAAACAAGCAGCGAGCTTTTAAAATGATCATTCCTGCTGTCGTTTGAAACACGATGAGGCAAAGCTAATAGTAACGTATTCTAACACAGTGGCGAAGGCATCTTGTGTGTCCAACAAAACATTTTTGCCACGTACAGCAGTCAGTGCATCCAAGCGCTCTGATACTGGAGTTAACAGTGCTGTGTGCTGTGGTGTATGCGATGATACATCACTGCTAGAACCATTCGCTGTTTTTAACAAGTTAAAAACCGAAAAGATATGCCTGCCTGATTACCTATTCTCTGGATTCAGTGGTGATACATCACAGCTAGAAGCGTTCCTTTTTTTAAAAAGATAAAAGCCGGAAAGATATGCGGGCTGATTACCTATTCTCTAGAATCTGCGAGGATACATCACCGCTAGAACCATTCGCTATTGTAATGCGTCAATAGCCGAAAAGATATACAGGTTGACAACTTATTCATGCAAATCTGCAATGATACAGCACCGCCTGAAGCGTTTGGAATTTTTAATAAGTTAAACGCCGAAAAGATATGCGGGCTGATCACCTATTCTCTGAAATTGACGCTGACACATCAGCGCTAGAACCTTTCGGTATTTTAATAAGTTAAACGCCGAAAAGATATGCGGGTTGATCAGCTAATCATGGAAATCTGTGGTGATACATCACCGCTAGAAGCATACAGAGTTTCTAATAAGTTAAACGCCAAAAAGATATGCGGGCTGATCACCTATGCTCTGGACTGTAATGAGTCGTTATTATATTCAGTTTGGAAAATCGGCGATAATTTCCCCTGCCTTATCTTCGCAGGTAATTTTCCTTTGTTATAAAATGGTTGTATTGAAATAATTCTATTAAAATGTAACTTCTGGAAGAAAACTGAAATCTACGATGCAATAAGGCAATAAAAAGGGGAAGCAAAGGACAACGGCGGAATCGACGATTCAGGCATGCACTAGGCTGCCCAAACCGCTGTTTTTTCTCCTTATTCCGACTCTTTTTTTATGATGAAAGTCGTGTGGCTTCCTTAGGACAACGTTGCTAGAACCTTCGAGCTCCGGCACGTAAACAAGCAGAAGGAACAAAGGAAACAGCTTATGGTGGAGGCTCCACGGGATACGAAAAAGCCGAGAGACGAAGGGACGTAGGCAGCTTAAAGTGAGCGAACACAGGGGCTAGGGTCACGAGCGAAAAACCCTGGTCTACATGGATTCGCGGCTGATACCATCTCTGCGCAATTCTAGATTTTACACCCATTTGAATATATTTGCACCTACTGTCCCCGAAAACTATGAATATAACGTTTTTCTGATTTTGTCGATTAGTGCACACTACGTACAATTAAAACATCGTAATTGTCGTCAGTAAGGCTACCCGTGAGAGAATCATCGCACAAAACGCATTACAGATCATTTTTTTTTTGCGAAAAGTCACGGCTGAGGAATATTTTATGCTTTCTTGCACTGTTGTGATTAACGTTCAGCTTTATAGAAAAAATTTTAACAAGTCGCAAGTATGCCTAGATTAAACAATATTTTTGCCGCCAATAGAAGGCACGCCTCCTTTATGCTTTCAGAATAGATAAAAATCGAGACGCAAAAATACGTACCAACTTTCATTTTTATAGAACAAAGAAAAGCCCATGAAACAACGCCGCCAGCCTTCCATTTCTGAATAAAGCATTGTTTTCAAGGATGAACGGAAAAAGCCCCAATTCCAGTTTTTCTTTCGCGTTCTTTGCATTATTGTAGACACTTGTTACAGTCTTGCGTTTTTTTTGTTATTTTTGAAAAGGAATACCATATTCAAAAATACCGGAAAGTTTCCTCGTGAGCCTCGTTTTATATCTGATACAGCATGTATTAAGGACTATATGCATATGTGTGCTGAAAATTTGAAGGACATACGCCTTTTAGTTGCGGAGAACAAAATTCTTCACGATACCTTCCCTTGAGACTTGAGGCGTTTTGAATACTTTTCATGCCTATGGTAGCTTTCTTACAATGGCGGAAATAAGGCCGACATATTCTTGCTCACATTTCATGTGAGTCAGCAAATATTCTGCCTGGCTGGAAAATCTAGATTCTTACATCACATCATGCATGGCGAACAGAGATGTGTACGCAAACATTATTTCTTTCAAGCGGTCGCTCTTAACTCTTTCAGCCTAAATATAAAATTTTCCCAAACCGAAATTCGCAATTGTCCCACGGATAATGTGTGCATAATATGTAAAATGAACAGGGAAATTTTAAAATATGAAATATTCATCCAGCTTGATATATCGTGGAATCACAGGGTAAACGACATCTCTTTTCGCGACATTATTGGGCTCAGCGACATTTTTAATGAAGAAAACCTGCCCACTAAAGTCATTTGCCTGGAGGCCTGGTGCATGATGAGTGGCACGCCATGTACGCTGCCGCACTGAGGGTACAATTAGCTGCTGCCATGTGCTCATGCTTTGCGCATGATTGGGTGGGTTTTCGTAACTGTACTAATGCTTGGTTATTCCCTTTCTTGCATTTATGCAAAGTTTTAAGGCGTGCAATTGTTTGTCCCGTTTCTAGAATACACGCCTTGACACGGTAAAGAAGGCAGTATCAAACTGCGTTCTTATTAGACAGAGCTCCACCTGTCAACGACTGTGGTCCTGTCGAACGAATAACTTTTGTGTTAATACACACGTTCTTGAATTGTTGGCAGGCCGTGACAGGTATATACGCATCAATCACTGCATCCACAAACAATAGAACACTACGTGCTATTTTGCTGACGGTCTTAAATTTTGTTTGGAAGGATAATTCCACTAAAAGTTGCAGTGTTGTTCTTTTGTTTCGAATGTAAAAATGAATTAGAGTTTCATTTACAAAATGTAGAATTCAATGTGAAAATGAATGAAAAATTGTTCAATTTACCGTGTACCATTCCCAAGCTCCTAAACGAAAAATTTAATGAGTTTTGCTGGAATTCGGTGGATGGCAGCTCATGCGCTACTTGAGTCAAAAGCAACTTGTGCAACATCGCACTAGGTGCACCGCAAGCATATTCAGAGGTTTGGTATGCTTT